>JAKUAQ010000050.1:0-51585 GCA_030562965.1 Starmerella ratchasimensis
CTGAGCCAACTCAGCGAGCTTTCTTTCTTCACGCTGATCCTCCCGACGAGCATGAACTGCACTCATACGCTCCTCATCAAGGATTTCAGCACCGTGAGCTTCCATGTCGGAATCACTTTCCCGGCGCCCGCGGCGTTGCCACCAGCCGCGGGGGTCGCAGCAGCCGCGGGTGTGGCAGCTGGAGTGGCGCCGGAAGCAGTGCCCGCACCGCTGCCTACATGGCCCGCACCGCTGCCCACGTGGCCGCTGCCTACATGGCCGCTGCCTACATGGCCGCTGCCTACATGGCCGACGCCGCCCACATGCGAGTGGCGCGGGTCCAGCGACTTGATGCCGCTGCCGAGGACGCGCGAGCCGCGCTGCGACGGCTGGCGGTTATCCCGGCCCGGGTGTTTCGGGCCGGTCGCCGTCACCTGCGGCCCAATGGAGCTGGGCAGCGCCGTCTGCCACTCGTCTTCCTCGTCCTCCCAGCTCTCCAGCGACTGGAACCGGCCGGCTACGGAGATGCCTTTGTTCGTGAGCTCTTCCTCGGTGTAGTCCACGGTTTTGCGTCTGACGGGTTCTGCCGAGGCCGGGGCGTTAGCCGAGGCCGGGGCTCTAGCCGAAGTGGTGGCACCACTGGCCGAATGGCTTGAGGTGGTGGTGGCTGAGGCAGTTGCTGAGTTAGTTGCTGAGTTAGTTGAGTTGTTTGAAGCTGAATCGGCTGAGACGGCGCTGATCTTCTTATGCGCACTTCGCGCGCCCTCACTCGTCCCGTCCTCACCGTCGGGCGCAGGCGAGCTCTTCTTGCTGGGCATCGTGAGACGCGTCATGTGGATATTCTGCGACGTCCGGGCCGTTGAGGTGGAGTTCGCCGTGCCCGTCGCTGAGTGCGTCGACGCGGGCATCGGCTGGGCCTCAGCGCTCGAGTGGAACATCAGGTTCGCGTTGTTCGTCTTGAACTTCGGTTTGGGCGCATCGCCGTCCGACGCCTCGTCGCCGCTCACTCGAAGCGCCGCAAACTCGGACGGCGGGCTACTGGCCGCACTTGTGTCATTGTTCTGGGAAGGAACAGGTTCTCCTGGATCAGGCATCACAAACGGGTCGTTGGAGTATACAACGTCCAGGCCAGGATGGTGGGTGGAGTAGTAATAGTAGAGGCTGGGGGTTTACAGAGGAAGTGGTTTTACCCACTCGGGGGTGGTCAGGGTGGTATTTTCTTGAGTACGTTGGGACTTCACGAAGGACGACCTAGATCCCACCTTAACGGCCTTGATTAGCTATATACATTTGTCCATAATAGAAATATGTGGTTTCTTTTTACTGCTTTAAATACTTGAGCCGGTCGGTGGTTAAGTCTTAGGGGGTGTAGGCCGATATTCGTTGGCTTTTCTTAGATGCGTTTCTCTCTATGAGGTGTGCGTGCACTCTTAACAGGGCAAGGCCGCTTGCGTGGGGTTCGGAGCACTCCTTCGACGGAGCGTTGATTTGTCAGCCTATTGAGCCTTAACGGCCACGCACTTAGTAGTCTTACGCACGTTGAAGCAGGCCGCGGCGGATGCAGGGTAGTGGCATCAGCGGTCGCGGGATTGTATCACATCTGCATGATGACGATGGTATAGAGCAACACCATAAATAACAACAAAAAAAAAATCTGCGGTTTACGGAGGCATCAGCTGGGCGGCTACATGTCTGGGTTATGCAAGGTGGCCCACGCACGGAATTGTGAACGTGCATTGGGCTAATGTACGGTGCACAATACTCCATTAAGCACATGTGATCTAGCAGTACGGTAACCACGCGGTAGCCACACGGTAAATACGCGGTAACCACGCGGTGCCCGCGCGGTAACCATACAGCTCAGCTGGCCATACTTGCAGATCCAGATGTAATTAATGGACCGGTGGCTGCGCCCTTACCGCACATGGATCACCGGATCAACGATCCCAGCACCGTTTAGCCGACAAAGGACCAAATTGGCATGGGACTTCACCCCACTCTCGCCGTGGTAGGCTCGGGGCCTGCGGCGTTCTACACATCCCTCAAAGTCATGGGAAGGATACCCACTGCTCGCGTCGACATGTTTGAAAAATTACCCGTTCCGTTCGGCCTAGTTCGTTCGGGTGTAGCGCCCGACCATCCGGAAGTGAAAAACGTGCAGGACCGGTTTTCACAAGCAGCAGAGTCCTCGTTATTCCGTTTTTTCGGGAATTGCGAGATCGGCCGCGACATTGCGCTCGAAAAACTCGTTGCAAACTACGACGCGGTGTTGTTGGCGTATGGCGTGCAGAAAGACCGCCGTTTAGGGATCCCTGGCGAGCAAACGCTGGAAAACGTCGTGAGTGCGCGCCAGTTTGTGGGCTGGTACAATGGAGACCCTGAGTTCCGGGATCTGGACATGAAGTCGCGCCTGAAACGGGCTACCCACGCTACGATCGTAGGGAATGGCAACGTGGCCATGGACATTGCGCGAGTTCTGCTCCGTGAGCCCAAAGAATGGCAGAAAACTGATATGATCACGCAAGCCGCGAGAGACTTGGGGAAGAGCAATGTGCGCCATATTGAGATTGTGGGCCGAAGAGGGTTGATGTCGTCGGCATTCGGCATCAAAGAGCTGCGAGAGCTTCAGAAAGAGCCACACACGCGCATGATGCCCGTGAAACCCTCCTCAATCCTCAAAGAACAGCTGACTGCGCGTCAAGACGAGCGGAAAGCCAAGCTGCTTAGAGAGCCGTGGATCAGAGAGGAAGAAAAGAAGAGCCAACAGGAGCAGCTCGAAAAGAAGAGCAATTTGAAGGAGGAAAGCAAGGCGGCTCAGGCTGAGGCGGCCCAGGCCGAGTCAGAACCTAAAAAGTCGAAGAGCAAAACATGGCGCCTCTCGTTTTTACGCAGCCCCAAAGCGTTTGTCAGCGACGATCACGGCCGTTTGACGGGTGTGGAGTGGCAGATCAACGAACTCAATGAAGAAAAACGGGCCGTGCCTACGGGCCGGACCGAGTTCCAGGCGACAGATCTTGTGTTCACCAGCATAGGCACTGAATCGCTACCCCTCACGGGGATGAAAGATCTGGGCATCCAATTCGATTCGAAGCGCGGAAGACTGCCGCGGAAGTACGCACAGGTTCCTGCGAACGAGGACAACATATTTGCGGCCGGTTGGGTAACCACCGGTGCCGAAGGCAAAATTGCCACCACATACATGGATGCGATGTCAGTGGGAGAGGAGATCGGGTCTTTCCTCGAGAAACTGGAGCATTTTAAAGAGGGCCTGAGTGGTCTAGAGCTGCCCGATCACCGGCTGGTGTCGTGGCATGACTGGGAACGCATCGACCAGGAAGAATTAGCGAGAGGCCATAAGGCGGGTAAAGATCGCGTAAAGTTCTTAACTGCAGAGGAAATCACGGAGTGGCTGGATAAAGAGAACGTTGAGAAGGTTGAGTAGTTGAATAGCATATTTAGTAGGATTTGCAGATTTGGCAGCAGATTTGGCTATGTTTAACTACTCAATGATATATTTCTAGGCTATGCAGTATTTTGGGCTCTCCTAGGCTATTTAGTGCGCGGGTTGTGTATCAGTTGGCGTGAGAGGATATCAGTAGGCGTGTGTGGATATAGGAGTTGGGCGATTGGGTGATTTTTCACTAGATCATAATGGCTGGGGCTAATGGCTGGGGCTAATGGCTGAGGTCAATTGCTTGTGGCTAAAAGCTGGGCTAGGATTAGTCAGGCACCTCGGCGATCCACTTGGCAACCCTTTCTACCCAACACCCGACAGCTGTACGAAATACGCGCGTTGCTCAAGAATGATGGCCCTTAGAGCATCTGGACTGGCGCGATTTAGCGTGATTGGACAGCGCACGCTCCGCACGCCTGTGTCGCGGCTGTACAGCACCCACGAGAAGCTCGTAGACACGCCGAACGAGCTCATTGTGAACGAGGAGAAGCTGAGCGTGGATATCAACCAGATCTCGGGTGCTCCCGCCGAGATGATGGACCGCACCGTGAATATTTATAAGATGAGCCCCTCTGCCACCCAAAGCGGCCGACAGCAGCAGAAGGGATGGCGCCTTAACTGGGACGTGGTAGATCGTGCGAACCGCTGGGAGGACACCACGATTGGCTACGCGGCCAGCGGCGACTACATGCAGGCCACCGAGCTGCATTTCCACACCAAAGAGGACGCGATCCGGTTTGCCACGAACCAGGGCTGGAACTACTACGTCCGTGAGCCGAAACAGCGCACGTTCAAGCCCAAGGCGTACGGCGATAACTTCGTGCACCACAAAGGTCCTCTGAAGATGATTTTCACGAAGTAAAAAGCGTACACATGGCAGGAAGTGTGCCCCAGGAAACGACATCAGACGTATAGCGTAGCGTAACACAGACGGTGTTTTATGTGTATAAAATGGGATCATTGAGGTGTGTATATATCACGTATGATTGTTAACTATGAATATTATGATTAGAACGCTAATAGGCAAGCACGAGAGTTCCCAGTATGCCGATAGAAACAGCTACGTCTATCATGATTTCGCGTTCTTTGACTACGAACGAAAGGCTGTAGCATACTAAGGCCACCACCAGAGCGAGGCAGCACGGATGGAAGCAGCATAGTATCGAGAGCAGCAGCAGCGTAACCATGAAGAGAAGAAGCGAGAGAACGGCCAGTGCTTGCTGAGTTTGGGCTTGCTGAGTTCTGGCAATCGCAACTTGTCCCGGCGTGAGTTTAGTGACTACCCAGTTGATATCACGGACACAGTAAGCCGTCCAGTGAGGTGGATTGCGGAAGATTTGATGTTGGGAGATTTGGGCCGTCTGAGCGGCCGTTTGAGAAGCCGTTTGAGCGGCTGTTTGCAGCGTTTGGTCGAAATACGTGGAGTAACGCTTGATCCTATTGGTGAGGCGGTGGACCTTTTGAACAGCTGAGTTGACGTGAATATCCATTGATTTCGGCATTTCGGGAGTTAGGAAGATGGAGAAGGATTGAGAGTGAGAAGAGCCCTCATTTATTTAAGGTAGCCATGTCGTCAGACTATGCTGCACCACTGGCAGCCATAGAGTGTTTGATCACAGACATGCGGACAACAGACAGCATGAAGACAACAGACGACATGAAGACAACCGAAGGCATGAAGACAACTGATATGAGACAAATCAGGATGGACAAAAGTGGTTGGGCATGTTCTTACTTGATGAGCGACGCATGAGCTTGAGAAGCAGCATAGCGCCAAGCTCTGCTAAATCCCGAGGTCGAGCACCAGATCAGCTACTACCGGTCAGCTCTTACAGGTCTTAAACACATCTTCACGACATTATTCACCAACCTCCATGCCACAGACACCAGATGCGGTTATTTAGGGGCCATTGGTGCAATAACACACTACAAACGGTGTACACACCGGAACCAGCAGAGGGAACGAAAATTGAGCGTAAAGTAAGGCTTCGATTCAGCATCTACACGATGAGACTATGGTGGTCATCTACTGCAGCTGTGGATCGCAGTAAAGCGAACCTGGCTCATTTCACACCAAATAGCGTCTCCAGTTGAGAACGGCTGACCCACCAATATACTGGAGCTTCTGCAGCCTACTTTAGTGGTTCTTTGATGCTATATGGAAAGTGGTTTCACTAGCGATCACCCCCGCATCTTGCAGCAGGAAGGGGGCACCCCTGGACCCACCAATTGATTTAGATTGACGTGATAAGGAATTAGTATCTTGATTTTCTAGCTAAGCTGTTTAGTACCATCTCATGCTGTGTAGGTTCAATTCTATCAAGCCATAAGAGGAACTGGACAGTGCCCTATACCTAGAAACAAACAACCGTTGTCTGATCTACTACCACAGAAACACATTCACGTAGTCTGCAAGACGGCTGTAAGATGCCTGCAAGATACCTTTAAGCACGATAAAACCTGTTAGGTATCGGTGTGATGACGCCAGATGAATTTGATCCTGGCAAATTCTTCCGGAAAGCGCTGGAGAAAGTCATTCTACGCCAATGAACGAAAACTCTCAATCATCCGGAAATGTTTGCTCCCAACGATCTGTGTTAGAGTCAATTGTTCTTGATCTGACGTGATTCATCTATTGTTCCTCTGTCAACTCCCTTACTACGAACGCACCACATCTCGACTTTGTTCGGCTACTGTGATATAAAATGAGTGCTTCCGATCCAGTCTACGTACGTTTTCGGTCTTACACATACTGATCGCTCGCTACTTCATTCGTTCGCTCTCAGATCTGGACGCAAGTGGCTGGGAAGTGAATTATCACCTAGCTGCTTCTGCTGGGAACTACACAGCGCTACTTAGCCGAGGACGAGCCTCTTTTCGTTTAAAGCAGTCGCCCTTGTATAGATCCGGTAGTCATGCCACGCCACAACGCCACAACGCCACCACTGCATCAATCGAACCTGTTAGCGTTTCATGCTCTTGCGAAACAATAGTATGGAACGCCATCAGATTCAACAGTAGCTTCTAGAAGAGTCTGCCCGAAGCATGCACAATCCTGCATTCAGTTTTGTACAATCTCCTCAGGGTGGTCAAAGCCACATGCCATTTAAGTTCTAACAGCCTACGCACGACATAGGGAGAGTCATGCAAATGTAACTTTTTAAACATCACCAATTCTAAATCACCAGTTCTTGTTCTATCCGTGATAAGCTTATTCATCTGATAAAGTTTTACTCCTGTGCTGACCCAACTCTGTGAGCCAGCCATGAGCGAGGTCTGTCGTATCTGTTTACAACCCGCTGAGCCCGACAACCCGCTGTTCACGCCATGTAGGTGTTCAGGGACGATGGCGTTTGTACACGAAGACTGCTTCGTGACATGGAACGACCGCAAATCGGAGTACAGGAGGAACCGCTGCGAACTCTGCAATATGACACTGGCCACAGGCAACCCGCTGGACTTCCAAACCGAAATCAAGCGCAAGCACTACTGGATCTACGCGTGTCATCTTGTCTCAAAAGGGTTGCTGGGCCTGGGGGTAGGCATGTCTGTTGCGCTTGCGCTGAGTTCCTCGCTGTACCTTGTGTCCGTCTTACTAGGCCTTCTGGTGACGCTTGCCGAGAGACGCTGGCCGGTGCTATTTCTGCCCGACGCCTACACGGTACATTCCGGTGACGAGCTAAGTTTCGAAGACGTAAAATTCAAAGGCTCGAGGTATTTTGGGGTGGCACTGGCTTTCAGCCCGCTGGTTCGGCACGTCTGGTGTGATTGTGTACCGAGTCGCATGGCAGAGCGCCGGAGGCGAGACGTAGCTGTTGGTCCGAAAATCATTCCTGAAACTCAGAACACCTGGGAAGACTTTGCGAACCTGCCAGATCCCACACTCGGCCGTATGATCGATATGGCCTCCGGTGTATGGTCTCCACTAGATCTAGTGATAGATGCATTTGCGGGTACGTTTGCGGGTCTGTTCTTGCTCCCGATGATTTTTATACTTGGTAGTACAACTGTGTGTCTTTTTTATATCGGCCAGGCCCTCATTTTCCCCCTTTTCGCATTGTTCACACTGGTTCTGGCAGCGGTGCGATCCCCCTGGACTGCGGCCGTTTGGGAGGTTGTGAGCTGGAACCCAAGCACTACATTTGCCATTTGAACGCAGTACGTGTTGGTGCGGCCGTTTGTGGCTCTGGGAATTGCATGTGTAGGGATCTTAGTCTATCGTCTTCTTATATGCAAGAAAGAAGAGGAACACCAAGAGGAGGTTTTTGTGGATACCCTGGTTCGCCTAGTTCCGGCTGTTCCCGTCATTGTGTTGCTTCCGTACCTTCACGGATTAGTGGTGATTTCGTTGGCAAGCGGTGAGTGGCGGATTGCTAGCCCTGAGTCATTAGCGGGCTGGATGTTCTGGTTAGTCGGAGCGGTTTGCTGGTGGGACCACCGCTGTTTGAGGGGTGGTGGACGCAAGGATTTCATTGGCCAGCCAGAGTTGCAGAATTATGTTGATCTTTTCAAGTCATTTGGCGGGATGACGGGGCGCAACGGCCTGGTTGTTTACGTGTTCCGACTTGTGTGGCTTAAACTGGAACTAGCACCCATCACTTTTCCACTGAGCAGGTCGCATTTACCAATCTATGCCTGTTGTTTAGTGGCGTTGCACACGCCAATTCACCAGAACCAGCCTCCTTTAACCTCCTTTGTGGTGTCTTGGCTGAAAGGCTTGGCTTCCCCAGGGCCCGTGATCACGGAGAGGAATAAAAGAAGAGCTCTTGTTCAGTACCCGGCGCTGTTGTTTAAGGTGACCCACATCCTCCTTTTACTCAAGCGAACTATAATTCTGGGCGTGCTCGGAGTTGCGCCTTTATGGGTGGGAAGAGGTGTGTGCTCGGTTTTGGGCCACACACCCAATGATCTTCTAGTGTGGGCCATTTCCCTCACTCTGGAACTCACAGTGCTGGGTCTGCTGCTGCTCAAGTGCTCTGGTCAGTTCAAAGAGCGGCAAGAAGGCCGAAGTTCGTCCATGATTCGGTCCCGCAGTATCCTCACCTCGCTGGCCTTGCTTGTTGTGTTCGTTCTACTGCGGTTGACCTCCCTGGCGCGGCTGGCCCCGCAGTGGATACTCACAGACGTGATATTTCGCTTGCTCACCATCTTCTGGCCCGATACTGCGTACAGCTACATCGTATATCCGTTTATGATTGTCAACACGCGCGGGTTGCGGGATGCCCTGCAGATGATTGCTATGCTAGCAATTTCGGGCGAATGGCATATCACAGTAGACTTTTTCCATGCTGTGATGAGAAAAACGTATCCCCATTCGCTCTTACTATCAAGACGTGCATAACAAAGCATGTATAGTGCTGGTACCTCACTCTTGTTCTTCACATATAGATAGCTAGGTATTCTGATAATACTCGCCATAAATTATTGCAAGCCACCTTGCCAGGCCTCATTCAAGTACTATTGCAAGCACTAGTAGCTTCCTATCGTCGTCATTGGCAGCCCAATCAGTGCCAAAAGCGTAGACTGCAGGGGTTGACTTTAGTGGCCTTGGGGTCATCAAGCCACCCAACCAGTTGTTAAGGAAGTACTAAACGCCACTACTGGAAATCTCCAGTTTGTAAAGGTGCTTTATGAGGGCTGGAGCTGCCTATATTGCATTGTATGCTCTGATAACTTCGGTACGGTCTAAATAGGCCGCGACAGCGACAAGATCTCAAATATAGTAGATTGAGAGTTAGATCTAGTGTGTCTCCCAACGTTTTATACAATTTCAAAAGATTTTGGGAAAATTCTAGAGGTCAAAAACCTAGGTCGTTGTGGCCGACACAAAACTGGTCATAACTCACTTTCAAGTTAACTCGAAGCGCTCAAATCCAACACAGGGAATCTAGAGAGCAACCAAAACGTATTGCAGGAATCGAAATAGTCAAATATTACCAGTGAAGGTCAAAAAATACCGTGTAAAGTCAAAACTCGCACATAAAGGCAAGTTCCGGTGCAGTTAAAAGCACTATATATAGCGCAATTGAATGCCATAGATATTTAGATATGTTCTAACCATAAGCGTTGACGCGTACTGGTCTGTGGGACGAGATATAAGCCATTTTTGTCAAACTCCCAAATACCTCCGCTAACACGCTCCAAATTTCTGGGTTTGACCCTATAATCCTAATTTCAATAAATTATATTTTATTTAGTGATTTGGGCAAGATTTCACGCAGTTGGCATTTTATCCTTATTTTTACCATATTGCCGGCCAGCTCGGGCTCTAAAAATCGGTTGCATAGGTTTATTGACCAAATTATGAATATATGAGTATATAAAGAGGCTATAGGACGGGCGCAATGGGTCGAAACAGCTAACTCGGCGGAACGCCAATAAACCGCGGATCGAACCAGTGATCTAGTGAGCTGCGAGTTTGGAAACGTCGAATATGGTGCTATTTCGAGATTTTCCAAAAATAAAAAATAGCTGGTGTACATGATACTGCTAGTGGTGGCAATATCACGTAACTTTTGGACCTAACCACCAGTTTAGCCGCTGAATCGGTAAACAACAGTGGGAAACAAATGGCCATAAAGTGACAAGTTGGAAACATATTTACTTTATTTTAGATATTCCCAGACTCATATACCGTACCTATCATATTGCTGGTTATAAGCAGCATAGACTGTCTATAATTCTGCAAATATGAGTAGTTTTAGGTCTAATCAATGCAAAATCAAAGGGGGGGCCCTTACGACCATATCGCCGCCATCAGCCCATCCAGCCATTACCAGGCCCGATTTGAAATTCAATCAATTAAGTTTAAATTTATATATATTTGCGCTATAATCGAGGTAGTTTATTGAGTTTTAAAAACTGCAAGTGAAGTAGATCTATTGCAAAACCATCGCGACTTACGATCCTTTATAGACTTTCCTCGCAGCAATTAGGCCAACCATAACCCCAGCCATAAGTCCAGCCATAAGTCCAGCCATTAACCCCAGCCATTAACCCCAGCCATTAGTCCAGCCATTGGGGACAGCCATTAGTCCAGTTACCCCTGGTCAAACATAATTCAACTTTCGGGTCCCAGCACTTCAAGCGAAGTATTCATTCCTCAGTATTCGTCGTTAATTGTACAATCACTACTCATAGAGAACTTGTCACTCTACTTTGCGCCTACACATGCACCCGTTGGGTTGATGGATCACTCCTCAAATGTATCTGGGATACTACCACTAAATAGTCAGATCGAAACAATCGAAGAGCAATAATTCTACGTAAATAAGTTAATGGCAAAATAGGCTTACCTTGAAAGGTTAGCAATAGCACTTATGAGGTGACCTGCCTTATACATATCCAGACTTAATAACTCAACGAAACCACACCTCATCTCGAACCAAGCACCACTCTCTTATACCTTCACTAGCATTCTATCCTGGATATCACCCGATCTATCGTAGCTCGTGTGTATTGGGTAATTGCCGGGTGCCCTCGGGAGAACACCACTTTCCGCAGTATATTCACCACGTATCCCCCACACCCTGGACCTAAACCACATTTCTGCGGTCCGACTCCGCTCTAAGACAGCTCCCCAGAAGCACAGGTTACTGAAAATTTCAATAGTATTGATAAAATATCAAATTTTCAGACATCTTATATCAGCTGGCTAAATCTCTAAGCTGTTATTGCTGATTATTGTACCGAACCGAAGGGCTGAAGTCTGATCCAGCCATTGCTCCCAGCCATTAGCACACTCTTTACCCAACCTGACCTCTGGCTACATAGTATTCAACTACCCCTTCATGTTTTGCAGATTTGGCTGAAAATCCGAAATCGGCCGTCCATTGAGTTCACGAGCCACGAGCCAAGAGGAGTATAGTTGGTATAAATAAAAGCATTTTGTACATAGAAATTATTTGGATTGGGTGAGAATCCGGCGAGCTGATGGGGTCTAAATGTGGCATTCTCGTATCGGTGGTTAGTCCGGTGGTCATACCCAGACATATTGGTGGCTAGCCTGGTAGTAAGAAACGAATAAAGACCCACTTGAATCTAAATTGCCTGAAGTGTTCCATCGGGGCTGGTTTGACGGAGTTGTGTCAGGTTTTGCGTATTTTCATCCTGCTATGGTCAGCCCGCTTACAAACCTCTAACTCTACACAACGGTAGTCCTTAGCTGAATACTAAAATTCTTGTATCGGAGTCAACTTAGGCGAGTTATAGTGATATGAAGTTGTGCTGCACACCGATCTCCTTGTCCACACAACGCTCCAAGCGCCGATCTATTAACATAAAAGACTAATTAAAAGTAGGGGATTCGAAATATATCAATAGTATTCCGTTTAAACGCGTTTCCAATAGTCCCAGATATGGTCCAAAAATCGCAGATCCACACTACATATCTTCAGTACCCTGGACCTAAAACCACATTTCGGGTCCGATTTTGCACTAAAATGCGACCCCATGCGGGCAATTTAATGAAAATAGCTTTCTCTTTAAATATTCTGAAGTACTTAAACATACACTACTAGCTGAGTAAATATCTAAACTTTTCCCGGTGATTATTGTACTCAACAGAAGGGCTAAAGTCTGATCCAACCATTAATCAGGACATTAATTGGGTCGATTAATCAATCAGCAATCGGATGATTTTAATATATTTCAAAATTCCTATACCACTGGTATTCGCACACGGCGTGGCTTAACTTTCTCAGACCTTTATTGCACCGAATCTGGCAGTGAAATATTGATCCAGCCATTACTCCCAGCCATTAGCCGAGCCTTGAATTTTGCACAACCAATACTCAACTTTCGGGTCCCAGGATACAAAGCTAAAGTAGATGAGTCTTTGTATTCGACTTTAGAAGAACATTCATCATTCTTTCAAGCCTTTTCATTGGACGTTCACGCCTGTATAGGCTCGAGTTGGGTTACTCCCTACGTACGTCGCGAATACTGGCACTAAGTACACATATATGAAGTGTCTCAGAGTATTTATATTACATAAATACACTACTGACAAAGTACTAGTACCTCGCAAGACCAGGAACAACGATATTTTTCAGAGCCGTCCGGCCTTGTTCACATCTACCGTAACTCACCGAAACCACACGCATTCTTAAACTTCGCATTACCGTTTTCTATTCCTATCATCCCACTTTTATGGATGCTCTCCGATCCACGATAGCTTGCGTTTATTGGGTATTTATCGAGTGCCCTAAGAAATGTTTCATATACGATATCTCGACACCCCAATGAGGCAATACCATATAAAAGTACTTGAATAAGATAGAATCAAATACTTAGTTTACAATCAATGTGTTAGTTGCTACGTGGGACATACGCGTACCTAACATTCAAATATATGCAAATGGATCACATCAAACGATCGTCTATTACGTTTTCAGTTCACTATATTACAGTCGACACTGCTAAGTTGATGTTTGTAAAAATGTTAAGAAAAGGACGCAAAATTGACTGAGTTATAGCGCATCAAAAATTGGGTCAAACTCAAACGCCTCTCACACATCCAATATCCCACCGGACATTGCGCCCCAGCCTCAGAATATATATTTCAAACGTGACTAAATATTTATATCTTTAAAAGCAACTAAAATGCGGTGCTCATAGAAATATGGGACAATGAAGGTTAAATTTCTGGTGGGTGCCACAACCCACTTGGGAAATCTTTCATTTCGCCAAACATAGATATCTATATGAAATGCTTAACCTCGACCTTTTAATTCCGAAAGTCTCTAAACTCAAGAGTTATGATCGAAAATGTCGAAATTTTAAATATTTCTTTATATCAAACGAGTAATAGTCTCAGTAGAATAAATTTCGATTGCGGCGATACGTAGGGCGTTATGATCGTGTGAAATTCGGGGGCTTTCAACTTTAACCCCATTTTACTCACCCAGAACTGCACGAATCGCGGACGTTTTTAGCGAGGCAGCCTGTGGGACCTATGAGAATTTAAAAATCATGATAATATTTCATTTAGACGTGCTCCAAAAAATAGCCAGATACAAAAACACGACATATCGTCAGAAATATTTACTACATATTCTCAAGACCCTGGTCCTAGACCGCATTTCTGAGGCCCGATTTCTCGCTAAAATAACGCCCCAATTGGCCAGTTTACTGAAAAGTTCAATAGTTTCGATATATTTCGAGAGATTTAAGCATACACTACTCACAATGGTAATATCCAAGTTATGCTCGATGATTCATGCCCCAAATCGAGGGTTTGAAGTCTGATCCAGCCATTAGCCTCGTTATTAGTTCAGCCGTGATTTACGCTATTTAAATGAAATATCGAATAAAATTATAAATAAGTAGATGTATGGTACTTTTAACTCTTTTAAATTTCCTTTCGATGATGTTTATCAGATCGAAACGAGGCGTTGAAGTCTGATCCAGCCATTAGCCCGCTATTCCAGCCATTAGCCCGCTATCCCAGCCATTAACCCAGCCATTAGCCCAGCCATTAACTATTAGGCAAAAGTCCAGCTATTAGCCCAGCCAATAGCCCAGCCATTAAGCAGCACTGACCAGAAGATCTAGAAGGGACAACTACGAGGATTGATAAATGTAAAATACAAAAGATACCATGATGGTAGTGCCTTGGGTAGTATAACGCCTCCTACACTTAAACACTCGGTACCAACGAGGAGTCGGGCACTACCCTGTTTCAGCCCTGCCCAAAGCCACCTCGCAACCACCCAAAACCACATCGCCCCCGGATGATCATCCGATTCCGCAGCAAAGACGGCACGTTCCGCGTGAATGCCGAGCCCGGCGACTCGCTCAACGACCTGATTTCCCGTTTGGAAACGCAGCTGCCCCCCCACGGCCCCGTTCTGCTGAGCACGTCGCCCAATACACCCGGCACGGGTTCGAGTCCCCGGTGGACCGAACGACTGGATCAGCTGGGAATCAAGCACGGCGATCTTTATTTTGCGAGCTATTCAAGCGACCAGGCAAGCGACCAGGCGAGCGAGCAAGGTGGAACCAACCCTACAACATCGTCGAATGGCGCGGCTAGTGGCGCAGCCAGTGGTGACGCTGGGCTGAGCGGCCTGGACGCCCAATTGGCCAGCCAGAGCGGCCGTATCCCACGTGAGCAGACGTCGCTGTGCACGCACGGCCCCAAAGGCATGTGCGAGTACTGCCAGCCGCTGGACCCGTGGAACGAGGAGTACCAGCACGCGCAAGGCATTAAACACATGTCGGTGCACGCGTGGCGCAAAAAAGTGCACGAGGAAGGCGGCTGGCTCGAGGAGCCGAGCTACCTGGTGAAATCGCCGTGTCCGTCGGGCCATGCGCCGTGGCCCAAGTCGTTCTGCTCGAAGTGCCAGCCGCCGGCCATCACGCTGCGCCGACAGCCGTTCCGGATGGTCGACCACGTGGAGTTTGCGTCGCCCCAAATTATTGAGCGGTTCATCGACTTCTGGCGCCAAACGAACACGCAGCGCCTCGGATTCTTGATTGGGCGGTACGAGGCATACGACCAGGTCCCGCTGGGAATCAAAGCCGCCGTGCATGCGATTTGGGAGCCGCCCCAATCGGATGCGGCCGACAATGTGATGGTCGAGCAGCTTCCTGGCCCCAGTGTGGTGGAAGCCGCGCGACTGCTCGGGTTTGAAGTTGTGGGTGTGATTTTCACCGACTTGGAGGATATGGGCGACGGGTCGGGCAAGGTCGTGACAAAACGCCACCTTAACTCGTACTTTTTGAGCTCCGTAGAAACCGCGTTCGCTGCGCGGTCCCAGAACCAGTTCCCGCACCGTTTGCCGTCGAAACAGGGCACGCCCGAACGGTTCAGCAGCCGGTTCGTCACGTGTGTGGTTTCCGGCAACGAGTTCGGCGACATTGACATCGCGTGCTACCAAGTTAGCGACCAGGCCGAGGCGCTGATGAAGGCGGACTTGGTCGTGCCGTCCACGAACCCGGCATACATGCGGATCAAAGAGCCGTCACCGCAGCGCTACGTGCCGGATATCTCGTACCGGCGCATCAACGAGTACAAACTGGCGATCACTGAGAACGCGAAGCCTGCGTTTCCCATCGACTATTTGCTCGTGAGCTTGTCGCACGGCTTTTCGTCTGGTTCGGGCTCTGTGGGCACCGCACACGCATTTCCCATCGAGAACCGGCCGCAGCTGCAGAACCAGACGCCGTCGCTGCTGGCCGAGACGCTGCATCTGTCCGCCATGACGGGCATCGACACCGAGCAGCTGCGCGACTTCCACGTGCTGCTGTACCTGCTGGATCTCGGCGTGCTGCAGCGCGAAGACCAACGGCTGCTGCATGCGGTGATCAAGCTGGGCGAGGAGCCGATCGACCTGGAGAAGCTGACAGACGTGTCATTGCAGTTCTCGTCCGGGCCGGGAATCAACACGCTGCGGATGCTGGCGTCCTAGTGTTTACGTAGTGTACGTAGTGTACGTAGTATACGTAGTGTACGTAGTATACGTAGTGTACGTAGTATACGTAGTGTACGTAGTGTACTGTAGTAGCATAGAGTGCAGTTCTGAGTTGGTGGGGGTGTGAGGCGAAAGTGGTTTGGATTGATTTGCTTTTAGTGCGATTATAGTGTTGCTGTTGCTGGAGCTGGTGTAGTAGTTGTGGGACAGCAAGCGGTTCGGGTTGGCAGTGCTATAGTTGGTGAAGCTGCTAAAGTAGTGCTGCCATAAGCTTCTACTCTAATGCTGCTACTCTAATGCTGTCTAGTGGTGCTGCTATGCTAATGCTGTCTAGTGGTGCTGCTAGCAGTGGTAGTGCTGGTGTGGTCTTACTGTAATACGCTGGCTCGTGAATTATAGCAGGCTTTGGATGGTAGTGTAGTGCTACAGTGATAAATAATTGCGTATGCATAAATAGATGCTCGTTTACTCCTGCGAGTCTTCGGCCTCGATCCGATTGATCACCCAGAACGAGTAGCCGACCAGCAAGGCACCGACCACGTACAAAACAGACACGTAGCGCCGGTACAGCACGGCCTCGCCCAGCATGCTCAGCGGAATCGTTGCGCTCAGGCCCATGCTCACCACAAGGGGCGACGTCATCAGCATTGCCAAAACCCAGCAGAAGTCGCTGACCATGATGGCAGCCCCGTTGAGCACCAGGAGCACCACGATCCGTTCAGAGGGCGGTAACCCAAACGTCTCGATGCCGAGGTAGTGCGTGAGCAGCATCAGCGGCCATAACCCCGCCAAAGTGAACAGACCCACAAACCCAAAGAATAGTTTCGTGTTCAGGTTCTTTTCTTCACCCACCTGGCGCTTGAGCAGGGTGGTGTATACACCGTACAAAAACGCCGAGCCTAGCGCCAAAGCATTGCCCAGCAAAGCGTGAGGCGGCGTGGAGTACGCGTGGTTGTCTTCCTTCGTGATCAGGGCTATGCCGCCTATTGAAACCACGAGGGGCGCGAGCTTGCGTACGCTGAACGTCTCCACGCCGATATACGCGCCAATCACGAGCGTAAAGAAAGAACTCGAGCAGCTGATGATGGTGGCGCTCTGAACGGTCGTGTAGTAGTAGCTCGCATTATTCAGCAAATTCGACGCGAACCACAGCACGAAGAACTCGGCGCTGAGTTTAGCCGTGTCCCTAACCGAGAACCGTTGGGACGGGGCGGCCGAAAATCCAAGCTCGCCTTGGGTCGCGGCGGAAGCGGCATCCGGTGCGGGAACGCGGCGTTGTTTCGTGTGCTGACGTAGGCCGAACGGTAGATAGATGCACATGAGTGAGGTGTTGAGGTACGTGACCAGGCACGGCTTCGTGTACTCGGCGCCCATCGCGTTGACGAAAAAGCCGCTGGCCACCCAGAGGAGAACCACAATCGCCAGCAGGCAGAGGCCAATGGCCCAGCGCCGCTTACCGTCGTCTATCGCCATCTGAGTGGGGAGCGGAAGGCGCTAATCGGCTCGAGAATCGCGTGACGTCGTGTGGACTAAAGGGGTCGTGCGGACTAAAGGGGAGGGCAGCAGGGATTGATTTGGGGGTGGCCGGCGCCAAATTAGCAGATCGGACGTTTGATAAGAACGACGAGTTGGGACAAAGGGCACGGGCCGTGAAACAGGCGCGGATGTTGAGATGTGCTGAGTCAAGCCAAGCCTAGCGATTAGGGTGCTAAATCAAGGACACAGGCAGGTGCCGGTGAGGCAGGTGCAGCTACTTAGTTTATATGTGCAACAAACTGCAGGCGTTAAAGGGGACCGGAGTAAACAGCCAGGGCCGTAAATGATATCGTAAGCTACTTGAGTCATTATTTATACCACCTGATCTCAGCATAGGGCTGAATTGTTCGGCTGAATTGTTCGGCCGAGCTGAAAAGGACTCAGTGCTCAGGTCTAATCAATAGCTGAAGGTCGTGGTGTGGTCAAGAGACTAGGCGTCAGCGCAGACAACGAGTAGGTGGAAGCCAACGAACCGTTCTCTGCTGGCCGGTTTCTGATCGAGCATGGAAGTGGACGCATCCAGCACGAACTGAATAGGTTGTGATGTGCTGTGATCTTACTCATTCATCTAAGACTAGGCGTGAGCCTCACACTGCGGTGGGAAGGGTGAGAGGGCCAAGCAGGTAGCTTACGTCAAGTCGAGCGGCGGTACCCGGGTTGGGTTTGCATGGCGTGACATCCGCTTCCTGTGACGTATTACAGACGCACCAGCGGCAGCCGCTTGTAAAACCTCGGTTTTAGGCGAGCTCAACACCCAGTGTCTCGATCTCGGAAGCATGCATCACGCCACGCCCTTGTAGTTCTGCCTCTACCCACCGAACGGAGTCGATCTGTGGAAGGGAGTGCCGAACTTATACATATCCGGGCCACTACATGAGTAAATGGTTGAGGAATCCACCTCAACTGGGTATGTTAGCCCGCTTTAGTCTAACAAGTACTTCCAATAGTAAACTAAGGTACGTTCTACTAGTAATTAGTGGGACGTTAATAGGTGAGCACCGGGGACGGGCTCACTGAGCCCCTAGCCCGGTTATACGTCTAGTCGAACAGGGAGAGATAAGGCTATTCGTGCTACCCTGGCCGACCGAGCCAATCCCGTGCCGGGTGATTATGGCGTGATCGCGGCCCTACCCTGCGCGATAAACATTTCTCCGGGGCCTACTGATCCACACCAATGACTGATATCACGCTGGCCGAGCTGGCCAAGCACAACCAAGACGGCGATTTGTGGATCTCCGTGGAAGGGAAAGTCCTCGATGTGTCGGATTTCGTGACGCGGCACCCCGGCGGGTCGGCGATCCTGCGTAAAGTGGCGGGCACCGAAGCCACGAAACACTTTTTGAAGTTCCACCCCACAAGCGTGCTGAATCTGCTGAAGCCGCACGAGATTGTTGGCACTTTGGCCGACTACGAGCCGCCCGCTGTGGAAGAATTGTCGGAGGAAGACCAGCAACTCGCCTTGAACCGCGAGAACATGCCGGCCCTTTCCGAGGTGTTGAATCTGTTTGATTTTGAGAAGATCGCGCGCCACACCGTCAACCGCACGGCGTGGTACTACTACTCGAGCGGTGCGGACGACGAAATTACGATGCGCGAGAACCACCGCGCGTTCCAGCGGATCTGGTTCCGTCCCAAAGTTCTGGTGGATGTGGCGCAAGTCGACACGTCTACGACGCTGCTGGGCCAGAAAACGGCGGCTCCCTTCTACGTCACGGCCACGGCGCTCGCGAAACTCGGCCACCCCGAGGGCGAGACGGTGCTGACGCAGGCGGCCGGGCGTCAAGGCGCGATCCAGATGGTCAGCACGCTGAGCTCGCGCTCGATCGACGACGTCATGGCCACGGCCCGGCCGCAGCAGCCCGTGTGGATGCAGGTCTACGTCAACCAGGACCGCGAGGTCACGTACGCGTTCATGCGGCACTGCGAGAAGCTCGGGGTTAAAGGCTTCTTTGTGACGGTGGACATCCCGCAGCTCGGGCGGCGCGAAAAGGACATGCGCGTCAAGTACGACGCCGAGCTTGCCGACGTCCAGAACCAGAACGCCAGTGTGGAGCGCAACGAGGGCGCGGCGCGCGCGATCTCGGGCTTCATTGACCCGGGTCTGCAGTGGTCGGATATCCCGAAACTGCGCAAAATCACGAAACTTCCCGTCGTCATCAAGGGCGTGCAGCGCTGGGAGGACGCCGTGAAGGCGGCGGAGTACGGTTTAGACGGCGTGGTGTTGTCGAACCACGGCGGCCGGCAGCTCGAGTTCAGCCGGTCGGGGATTGAAGTGCTGGCCGAGACGATGCGCGAGCTGCGGAAACGCAAGCTGCACAACAAGATCGAGGTATACATCGACGGCGGCGTGCGGCGTGGCACCGACGTGCTGAAGGCTGTGGCTCTGGGCGCGAAGGGTGTCGGCATTGGGCGGCCGTTTTTGTACGCCATGAGCACTTATGGCGTTGATGGCGTGGCCAGGGCCATGCAGCTGCTGCAGGACGAGATCGAGATGGGCATGCGGCTGCTGGGCGTGACGAAGATCGCGGACCTGAGCCCGAAACTGCTGGACATCGGACACATTGGGGCACACGACGCAGTGCCGGCCGACCACTCGCAGGATGATGTTTATGAGCACCTGCTGCAGCCGCAGTTCAGACAGAAGATGTGACTCAGACAGAAGATGTGACTACCTAGGCGTACTTGCCTTTTGATAGTACACGTAATTCACCGTGTACGCTTCTACGCTCAAACTCAGCATTACATAGACATACACCCAGACCTTCTCCACTACCATCGACACCCACCACTTACCGCTACCTTCAACGCTCACCACCCACATTTAGATCCGTACTTCTTAATATCCGAGCACAAAGAGCCATAACATAATCAAAAAAAAAAAAAAATCGGCCGGTATGTGCCTAAACCCCAAATCCCCAGCCATGAGGGCCATACTCACAAAGCCACACGCAAGCCATTAGAAGGCTTGAGAGCTAAATAAATATAAAGCTGAGCATAGTTCAGGCCGAGAAAGGCCTAATGGACTAGGCATGGTGTAGCTCCCTAGTGTACGCGGGGCCTTTGGGCGATGCCTGGCTAAGGGTGCCAATTACCCAGCATACAGGCCGCTGAGTGGGTAATGCTCAGTAGTGCTTCAGCAGTAGTTGGTACTTCTTGAGTGCTACTCCGAAACAGAGTCGCTAAATCTGATCAAATATTTTATGTGCTACATGCAGTTAGAATTTAGTGGTGCTTACGGCTGAGCTGAGGCTGTTAAGGCAGGTGCTTAGGCTGAGGAAGGGCTGGCAGTACTGATTAGCACTGCTCAGTACTGTGTAGCTTAGACGTGTTAGTGTAGTCACACTTCGTTCGCGCTGCGTGCTCACTCATTCTTATGTAACACTTCGTTCGCACTGCGTGCTCACTCAGTGCTCCGTCGCACTGCGTGCTCACTCAGTGCTCAGTTCAAAATCCCGCTCCGTGATCCCCGACTCCGCACACATCCGGCTGAACACCGACGTCTTGTCCTTAAACAACGCATACGGCGCGCCCACTTCCGCGATCTCGCCCGCATCCATCACCAGAACCCGATCATAACTAATAATTGTCTGCAGACGGTGCGCAATGCACATGATCGTGCACTCTTGGAACTCCTGCACGATCGTCTCCTGGATCATTTTGTCGGTCTCAAAATCCACGGTGGCGGTCGCCTCGTCGAGCACGATGATTTTGGCGTTGCGCACGAGCGCGCGCGCCAGCGTCAGCAGCTGCCGCTCGCCCAAACTGAAGTTGCTGCCGTCGCTGTCGGCCTTCGTGTCGAGGTGGAAGCGGTGCTCGGTGCTCACGGCGCCGTCCGCGCGCGTCTCGTCGCTCCTGATCACGCCGGACCGTCGTAGCGCGTCCCAGAGCTCAGCGTCGCTGTGTTCTCCGAACGGGTCCAGGTTAGACCGGATGGTGCCTTGGAAAAGCACGGGCTCTTGGGGGATAATGGCCAGCTTAGTGCGCAGATCTTTCAAACCGATCTGCGAGATGTCCACGTCGTCGATCACAATACGGCCGGCGTAGAGTTCCGTGAGGCGGAACAGAGCCGACAGAATCGTCGACTTGCCCGCGCCCGTGCGTCCACAAATGCCGATCTTTTCGCCGCCGCGCACCTTTAAACTCACGTTATTCAGCACCACAGGAAGGTCGTCGCGGTACTTCAGCGACGCCTGCTCGATGGAGATGGCGCCACGCTGCGGCCACGACTCGGGCGGCCGGTTCTCGGGGATCACGCTCGGCGCTTCCTGCGGCAGACCGAAGCCCAGCTCGTACAGCCGCTCCACGGAGTTCAGCTGGTTCTCGAGCTCGGTGAGCATCGGCAACAGCATAACCACACTCATCGAGACGCTGGGCAGCAGCGACATCAGCATACCCACTTTAGAAGCATTCAAATTGAACACCTGGTACACCGAGAGTAGGGTGACAATCAAACTCACACACAAGGTGGAGAATGCCATGCGCAGCGACAGCCAGTACTGACTCGCGAGGTTGATTTGGAAACTCACGTTCATGTTGTCGATGCGCTCATCCAGCTCTGAAGCGAACTGCGTGGTGCGGCCATAGCTCATAATCACGGAGATCCCGCTGATGGTTTCGGTGACCAGCGTGAACATCGACGACCTAAATAACGAGTTAATGCGCTTGAGTTCGCGTGCCGAGGCTCGGTAAAAGTTCAGCATCACAAAGGCCAGCACGAGGATCGGCGCAAGAGCGATGATGGCGTACGGAATGTACACAAAAATAACCACCAGCGAGGCAATGAGCATACTCAACGAAAACAGCGTCATGCGCAGCTGCATGAACAGCTGCGTGTCGAGGTTCGCCGTATCGTCCGTGAACCGGTTGATGATGCGTCCTAATGGCGTCGAGTCGAAATAACTCATCGGCGCCTTGTAAATCGTGTCCACGGCCTGGTTGTGCAGTTTGGTGGAGCTGTTGAAACAGAACGCCGCGACGCTCACGGCCATGCCCACGAAACACACGGCGCGGCTGAACACCACCAAACAGTAGAACCCGATGTAGTAGCCGTTGGGTTTGTGGTAGCGGTTGGCCGTCCAGAACTGCAGGAACACCGACTGCATGACCTGGGCCGTGGCCACGCCGGCCTGCACTACCAAAATAACGGCCACAAACGCAATGCCGATGCGCGAGCCGGAGTTTAAAAAATGGAACAAGACCTCGCCTTTGACGGTGCCGCGCTGGCGCTGCTCGTCTTGCATGAGTTTCGCGCCAACAGCCGCCGGATCCGGGCGCGAGGCGTGGCGCTCGAGGGGGCCAAAGGAGATCGAGGAGGTGTGCGACGCGACTCTAGAGAGGTACGGCTCGAGGTCTTCGTCGTAGTTCTCGATGCGCGCGCGTTTCTCGGCGAGGGCGGCGTCGTGCTCGAGTTCGCGGAGGTGAGCTTCTTCAGCTGCGATGGGGTTGCGAGCCGAGGGAGCTCCCTTCTCAGTCTTAGTGGGATGTCCCAATTCACTTGAGTTCTTAGTTGTGGTAGTCTTAGTGGTGTTAGCTCCCAATCCACTTGAGGTCGTAGTGGTGTGAGTCTTAGCTGTGTTTGCTCCCAATTCACCCTCGGCTGACGCCTCGGGTGAATCGGTCGAGGTCGCCTCGTAAAACGTCCTCGCAAAACCCGGCTCGCTCCTCAGCAGCTCCTCTAACGTCCCTACATGCGCCTGGCCACTTCCGTCCATATACACGACCCGGTCCGCATGCTCCAGCAAATGCACATTGTGCGTGACCATCACCCTTGTGGCCCGCCTGAGCACGCCCTGAATACATTTTGTGAAAATATGGTTCGCCACGCGGCCGTCCACGGCGCTCAGCACGTCGTCGAGCAGCACCACGTCGCCGCCGGCATACACGCACCGCGCCAGCGCCACGCGCGCCTTCTGGCCGCCGCTCAGCGTGATGCCGCGCTCGCCGACCTCCGCGAAGTCGCGGCCGGCGAAGTTGGCGAAATCGCTCTCGAGGCTGCACGCGTGGACGGTGCGCGCGTACTTCGCGGCGTCGTACGCCTGGCCGAACAGAATGTTGTCGCGGATCGTCGCGTTCTGCGACCACATCGTCATGACCGTCGAGACGCGGCCGCCGACTTCGACGCTGCCGCTGAGTTTAGAGACGCTGCCGATGATCGCGTTGAGGAGGGTCGATTTGCCGGAACCGATCGCGCCGGTCACCATGATAAGTTCAGAGGGCTGGATGCTGAGGTCGATGTGGTGCAGGCCGGGGAACTTGCGGCCGCCGGCTCGGCCAATGGCGTCGCCTGCAGCACTGGCGCTTGCGTCAGGGCCGGCTCCACTTCCCGGAATTCGCTCCTTCGCGCCGTCGCTCTCAGACTCGGCTGGCGCCTCGTCTGAGTTGGCTGGCGCCTCAACCGGCGCCTCAATGGCCGTCCCCACCTCCTCCTCAGCCACCCCCGCAGCCTCGTCCTCCACCGCGTTCTTCTCGCTCCACCGCAACTTCCGCCGCCAGCTGCGGTCCACCACTTTAGGCGCCTCCACGTCCCATTTAAACGCGCCACCCGCAATCTTCACCACTCCAGCCTTGACGCCATCACTCACGACATACGTCGGTTCTTCCGGGGCCAAGAAAAAGTCGTTCAATCGTTTCACAGAAGCCCAGCCATCGGCGTGGCTCGTGATGCCGGCACTGAACATCATGCTCAGCGGCACAAACAGCTGGAACATCGTCAGCGACGGGAACGCCAGCGACGCCGGCAGGTCGTTGCGCGTGATGATGCGCACGGCGAACGACAGCACGCCGCCGAACTGCGGGATCGAGGTCAGACACGCGTCCACGATACCTTCGATCATGCCCAGCGTCTTGAGGTACGAGATCTCGGCTCCGCGCGCTTTGGCCACCAATTTCACAAAGCTCGTTTCCCAGCCATAGAACTTGATCACGCGCATGTTCTCCACCGTTTCGCGAACGGTTGCAATACGCGCATCGGCAAAGGGCAGCGATTTCATGCGCAGACGCGTGATCACGCGCGAAATAAGGACGTTGAGCACAATCCCCACCAGCACTAAACCGGCACCGGGTAGGGCGGATACTCCCAAGTTATAAATTAGGACCCCGAGCATGCCGCCGAACGCCGGCAAGAACATGAGGACCATCGACGTCCAGCGCGTTGCCATGAAGATCCGGTTCGTGTCGGTGGTGATAATGCTCGTGATCTTGCTGGGAGGATACATTTGGCGCCCGGAGGGGCTGAGTTTCGTGATTTTGTCGTACACAGCCGAGATCAGCATCGTGCGGCATATCTCGGCTAATGCACGCGTGCGGTACTGGTTCCACACCAGAAAAAACTGGAACGACATCTGGACGATTGTAGAGCCGATCGCAAAGCCTGTCGCGTGGCCATGGTGGTGGGTTTTGCCCGTGTAGATGTCAGACACCAGTTCAATCAGGGTGCGGCTCATTAGCGACATGCCGATCTCGCCGGCCACAAACAGCGCCGCCATCACGAGCGACATGATGAAGTACCACCGCACAGCGTACAGCATGGCCCAGAACTCCGCATAGGCCACGGGTTTAGGGCCGTACTTGTATTCTTGCAGTTTGCGCCGGTAGTCGGCCATTCGGCGCGCATTCTTCTCGGTCTCCGGCACCAAGAATATGTCGTTGGGTTCCAAGATCCGGTTGAAACCCGTTTTGAGGAGGGGGAACACCCACGCCCACGTCAGCGGGCTCAGAACGTTCCAACGATGGTAGCAGGGATAGCCGCGCTCGGCCGGAATCGGCTTGAGTTTCGTGCGCAGCAGGCGCGTGAAGAAGTTGTGCGGCCGTACTACGACAGGGGTGTCGGATCCTTCGAGGTAAACAAGTTTATAGCCTTCCTCATCAACGGATTCGGCCGATGAGCCGGAACTCGTCGAGCCGGCGATTCCGTCATGGTAGCCGTCTTTTTCAGCCGCGCCAGCATCCTCGCGCGTGCCGGCGTGCTTCTCGTCCACTCTGCTGGCGCCGTCAGGCGGCTCGGTCTTTGAATTCATCCAATTCGAGCAGGTGAGGTTCCAAGTGCGTAGTGGTGATCCGATATGATAGCGTATCTCTTTCTAGGGTAGGATGTAGGGCAATGAGGCGAAAATCTCACTTAGCGGATCAATGGCGGCCCGACCCCTAATCCCGACTGGGCTGGCTCTTCAGCGAACCGGCGGCGATTTGGGACGGGGGAAAATTGGTGGTATCAAGTTCACGTGAATTCATTTGAGTGTCGCGCTGCTGACGCTGCTGGCGCCTCCGCATCTAGCACCGCGCTTTGCTTCCGTGTGGGTCCGTGAGGGGCGTGGGCAGAGAGCTGGGCAGTTTCATGCGCAGTGGTGACACGATTTTAGTAATCTTGCATATGCCGTCACTCGCTTATCTCCAGAAGAAGGCTGAGCCAAGAGTCACCGGGGACTAGCGAGTGGGTGACCAGTATGGTGACGAAATAGGTGGCTAAACAGATGACGAGTTGGTGAACAAATAATCATCGCTATGTCTGGTTCTCACCTAGCTGGGCGCAACAATGCCAACTGGCCTATGAGAGGCCGGGTAAAGCCACCCCATGCGGTCCATACCATGCGGTCCATACCATGCGGTCCATACCTCACGCATCGGATCCAGCACCGTCTCGCAACATCCGCTGAATATAGTACTCCCGCTCAATAGAAGGTGAAGTATAGGTCACTCCTCAAGAAATCAAATTGACCACTCTTGGGCATGCACCAAATTCACCAGCCATGCCAGCACCAAAGCTCACCAGCACCAAAGCCACCAAGATCACTAAATTTAGTCATTCATGTTACATTACTAGATATTAAGTGGATGCTATACTACATACCATTAGCCAATCAGTAAGAATAATCGGCAGTGTCATCATCATAAGTGTCATTATCATTAGGCGCCAGTCGGCCGAGCTCCTCCTCAGCGCCCAGGCGGCTGTCGAACAGCTCGAGCCGCCGCACCGGCGTGCACAGCTCAGTTTCGGCCAGGCTCGCGAAATGCTCGGCTGAGAACGCCGTGCCCGTGAGCTCGACATAAATCTCGAGGAACGCCAGTTTCAGCGTGTCCAGACCCAACAAGAACCCGCGGTCGGCCTGGCCGCGGTGGCTCGGCGGAGCAGCCGCATACTCCGGAAAATTTTCGGCCGTCACGCACTGCGCGAAGTCAATGAGACGCAGCGAGATGTCGGTTTTCCGCTGCTCGGCCTGGTCGTACACCAGCAACAAACTGGCACCGTACAGCCGGTAATCTTTGAGCTCGCGGATAATCGCGCCGAGCTGGTCGACGCGCTTGAGCAGTTTGGGCACGTGTTTGAGGATCGAGAAGGCCGTGCCGTCGTACAGGAACCGCATCAAGCACGCCCGGAACTGGTGCCGGCCACTCACGCGCCTCCCGAAGTATTTGTCTCTATAAAAAGTCTCGTCCGTGCCGGCACTGCGCACCTGCATGCCACAGATGCGCACGCCCAGCTTGCGGCTCGTCGTGGCGCGGCATTTCGCCATCTGCGATTGTTGTTTGCGCAGGGGGGCGTCGACGCCATACTGCCGCGTGCCCATTTTCAGGTCTAGAACGCACGGCTTGCGTCGGCTGTGGGTGAGATCTTCCAGCAGAATGAAGCGTTCCGTTTTGGACTCCACGTGGGGTGTGGCGTGGGTGACGTGGCTGCCTGCGTCGCTGCTGCCTGCGTTGCTACCCGCGTCACTGCCTACGTTCCCTAGATTCCCAACGCTGTGTGAGTGCCCCAGGTGGCTGCCTGAGTGGCTCCCGGAGTGGCTTCCGGAGTGGCTTCCTGAGTGGCTTCCTAAGTGGCTCTCAGAGTTCCCCACTTGAGGACCGACGCGCTCATTCCCGAAAACCTCCTGCAGCACCAAATCCCGCAAATCGCTGTTCACGGTCGTTGCGCCACGACTCGACTCCTCGGTCGCGCTCCACGTCATCATCGAAGGGCGCTGGTCGTTCAGGTTGAAGCTGCCACGGGGCCCTACATTCAGTCTTGGGCGTTCCAGCACCTCGCGGCACCACGAACGCATCGAGTTCGGCAGAATGTGGACGTTATCGTTCAGCAGAACCTCGCTATAACTCGAGACGCTGCTCGACGACTTGACACGTGGGAAGCCTTTAGGCGGTGAGCTGAGTGAGCTGGAGTTCTGACTGAGTGAGCTGGAGTTCTGACTGAGTTGAACCAGGTTCGTGGTTGTGTTCGTAGTTGTGGTCGGAAAATCGTCTACCTCTTCGGCTAGAGCGGTGTGCCTCACATTCAGCACACCTATGTATTTCGGCATGTAGCTCAGTAAATCCTGGTGGTACTTCTCCGTGGTTTCGTAGAACATGTTCTCGCGGTTCTGCAGCGTTTTGCACACGGCCCGGTGCGAGAAGTGGAAGATCGCGGTGTGCCCGCCGGCTTTGTTCGTGAACGGTTTCAGCTCGACACTAAGGGGGTACTTCGTGCCTTCCTCAGCATCTGATTCGTGGTCTGTGCTGCTGGCATCGTCAATCGCCTCTTCTTCCACTTCACGGGGTGTGGCGTGGGGTGTGGCGTTGGGTTGGCTAAGCAGTCCATTGGGAGTTGTTGCTGTTGTGGTGGCGGTGCTGGGAGTTGTGGTAGTTGTTTTGGAATTCGCTGTTTTAGAATTCGCGGTGCTGGGAGGCCCGGCCTGCTGCTGATGTGGCACGTAGGTCGCCTCGCTCACGGCTTCGGCCAATGGCCGCGAGCTGCGGCTGCGGCGGCGCGCGTGCGAGCTGCTGTAGCTGCGTCGACTGCTTTTGCCTTGGGTGAAAAGCAGCTGTGTGTCCTTTTCCACGGGAGGCGAGCCAGAAGCCGGCGAGCCAGAAGCCGGCGATCCAGTACCTGGAGAACTCGAGTGGGAGCTGCTGGGACTCGAACTCGGGCTCGGGCTGCTCAGCACGGCGTGTTCGGGTGTTTCTAAAACATTGGCAAGGGGCGACGGAATGAGCGGCGTTGCTGTGCCTTCGGAATGGAGCAAGAACGTCCCAGCGTTGGCGCTGAGCCGCGGCGATTCGGGCTGCGCCTCCCGGAGTTTAGTGGGGGCGTCGTCCTTAAATGCGAACAACGATTTGCTCGCTTTTCGAGCTTGGGGAATATCAGTGGCGCTCATTGGTCGGACTATTAAGACATTGGCTAGACTGAGGAGGAGGCTGGGTGTGGCTCAATGCTACACAGCGTCCCTCTATTATGTTTTTTTTTTCTGCTACAGATAGATCGAGCGCTATGTCAATATGCGCTCACCTCGTGCTACTTTCGCTCTTTAGATCGGATCGGATCAGTGGGGTGGTCAGAGCCAGATAAGAAGCAAATGAGGTGCGTTTCAAGGAGACGAGGGCTCAGTTGGTAGAGAAGTTTCTGACTAAATGCGTATATATAGTTGGGATCGTTTAGGTGGTGTTTTGTGATCGCTAGGGTGGTTGGGACCACTTCGTGTTCCGTGCCCTGCCAGATCAGAGAGTGCAGGTCAAGGTGCCGAGGTGCCGAGGCTTCATATCATTCGATATAGCATTATGTATGTATGATTAGGTTGATATCTGTATATATGTTTATGAAGAGTAATGGTGGTGACGCGTCCTCGTGTTTATCCTGCAATTAATGTATTACGGATGCAATTGACCTTTCGCCATTCGCCGGTAGCACTGCCAGCCACCCTCAATTGACCCTTACTATCACATCAACCGATGCATCAACAGTTCTAGAGTTGAGAGCACGAGCACGGCTTACCAGCACGTGCTGCCAAGTACAGCAATGACAGAAGCGCACGTTCTTCACGCGCTGCGGCTTCAGGAGGGTCTCGTGCTGACCCTACCGGCACGTGGGCGGGGGTCACCGCAAGAACCTACACAATTACACACGTGCGGCGTACGTCTACCCCATAGGAGGCAACTAGCCGATTAAGAAAACATCGGGCCTGACCAGTCAAAAGCGTCACTTCAGAACGGGTTTTCACTGAAAATCTGTCATATCTGCAAACAAGAAGCTAATCTGGTTAAGTAAAGTTTATCAATTGAGTATACATATTTACGCTTTCTGCGATGCGCATAAAGATAAGTGTTCAGGCCGGATAATATGGAACAATATTCTCGCAGAACCCTGACTATCTAGGAGCGAGGGTAATACTGCCAACGGCCATTCAAAACTGTTTTATATCAATTAACAGCTGAAATATCTGCAAGGTGCTTAAATGCGCATCGAGCGCAACCTGATTTCGCTATATTTCTCCCTACTTTCACGCTTGGATCTGATCAGCAGACTCTAAGTTGGCACACTAGGTAGTCTCTCTAAGAAGCGTACATACGCACCCCTACGCAGACCATATCATAGATCGCCCCGCAGCCGAAGTCCGGCAATCTAAGCTATCTGATCTGACTTTATCTATGCCTCAAGGCCTTACGTTGTTGCCGCCTAGCAGGGTGATCGCTGCGGCGAGGCGGAGGAAGGGCAAATTATTAGTCATCATAGACATTGAATGGCTTGTGCGCTTACCTAAAAGCCCTATTCGGTAGGTTTTAGCAGATTTTTCACCCCCACTCATAGCGAAAGTCCCAAATATCAGGTGACTGCGAATCGCCCTCGGGATCTAGGATCAGGTTGATTGAAGAAATTCCCCGCTGACGAGAATAAATCATCATAATGCAGAACGACCAAGGTGTGAACGTCGAGCTTTTTACTCCCCGCAAGTGCTCTGCCACTGGCCGTCTTATCAAGGTTAAGGACCACGCTGCTACCCAGATCAACGTTGCCAAGCTCGACGCTAACGGAGTGGTTATTCCCGACGATGTCCACACCTACGTCCTGAGCGGTTTCGTGCGCCAGAAGGGTGAGGCCGATGACTCGCTCAACCGTCTTACTCAGGCTGACGGTCTGATCAAGGGCGTTTTCTCTTACCAGCGCTAAGTGGGCTGATGAATATTGCCTCCCTTAAAGAGACGATCGCCTAACGACAAAACATCGGTTCCGGATATGTTCGACAGGCTCGGATAAATACGGAGCCAGGCTTCCCGGATCACCGTGGTATTTCCAAGATCTGTGATTCGTGGAGCCGAAAACCCCCATGTATATGGTATTTTTATTAATCATCAAAATGCTTTTCGCTTTCTTAATTAGCTTATCACCTAGAGGGATAGCGCTGCAGCTCAGCCAGTACAGCTAGCTGCAATGCGGTATCAGTGTAAACGTAGCAGTGTTGTAAATGTAGCGGTGCTGTGAATGCAGCAATGCTGTGAACGTAGCAGTGCTGGCTCGACAACTAAAGACTCCCGACACTGGTTATTACTTAGCTGCTTACAGTTTCTAGCTAAATATTCGTTTGTTGTGCCACCTTGTTGACCATCCCAGCAGCGTTCGCAGGTTTCTCCACTCTACGCGTCATATTCTACATGCACACACCTGCTGCCCTAACCAACTTCTTAGCGGTGGCCCAACTTTTCTCCACTGGTCCCTAATTCTGCTCTATATTTGATTTTTGCTCTCTATTGCTCTTCTCATATCATAATTCGTAAACTATAAATGCTAGTCTAGTTCCGGCGCCCAGTTCAGCGGTGGGATCACGGAGACGTTCTTACGCTTTGGGACAGTTCCTCTAGTCTCGGAATAATACATACGGTCAGATCGCCAAAGTTTTTCGTCATAGTTTTGCAGCGTCGGGTATGCATTCATTATTAGCTCATTCATCGCATCATAAAATGATTCCGTGCATTCCCACAGCAGCATCAGCACCGGAAGCAGCACCGACTTACGGTTTTGCATATTGGCCACCACGAACGGGACAACGGCCAGCCGATACCAATAATTGGGCCAGGCGATCGTAATCAAGCGGAACACCAGATCCGCACTTGCCCAGTCTAATCCCGTGCTGCCCGGCACCACCCAAGTGATGACCCACCATGTCAGCGAGAAGTAAAGAGCGCGCCATCGGAAAATGGGAATGGCCGATTCTTTCCAAGACGCTCGACTGGCCGTAAACCAATCGGCTGGCCTCCTTGGCGATCTCCATTTCAAGACCAAGCAGCCCAGAACCGGCAGCTCTAACGCCAAACCAGTAGCCCACAGCAGCCAATTGGGGGCGTCAAGGGTGCCACTGCCACTGCCAGCGTAGAACGAGGTGAACGAGGTGAACGAAGTGAAGGCGTAGAAGGCGGCTCGACCTATCCATAGAGGGAGAAGTCCTATCGACACGGATGGAACGCTTACCCGGACCAGCATGACCAGAAGACCCCGAATCCACTCAACCTCGGTCAGGGTGCTGCGGGTGCCCACAATGTAGCGTCTCAGACCGGCGAACGCATAGTCCGTCAGCCAGACCCGGGCCACGTGAGCGAGGGGTATGCCGTTGTTCAATGGAGTAAGCAGAGCCACCACAACCAGTACGGTCCACATGAAATGCGGTTGGGTTGTTGGCGTGAAGTCCAGCGTGAAGTCCAGCACTGGAGAGAAATATTTGGGCCAGCGGGACTGGGGCCACCACAAAACCCCTCGCAGCACGAAAAACACCATCAGGGACTGAGTGTAGTAAGACCTGGCGGACCTAGCGGAAATGCTCACACTATGCATGCACCTCCTTCGCCTCATCTGACTGACCGCATCCTCGATCGCCCATCGGTAGGCGGATCCCAGCAGCCAGAGACTCAGACCCATGGGAGTGGCTAGGTCCGGACACCTTACAACACCCGTAGCTGCGTAGAAACCCAGTACCCCGTACAAACAAGGAACCAGAACCATGCACACCAGCAGGGCCGCAGCAAAGGCACGTGGCCACAACAGTCCGGCCCGACTCAGGCGCCAATTCCTTCCTTTCAAGCTCTCATCGAGCTGGATAAACTTGTCAAACGGTGCCACCAAAACAAAGCAGATGGGGACACCCAGGCAAACCTGCTGGGACAGCATGTGGGGCCGCCATTGGGGAGGTTCTGTCTTGCACAAGTACGCAATCACCGAGAAAGTGGCCCAACCACACACGCAAAGCAGGAAAGCACCCGTAAACCCGATCAGAAAAATGAGCACCCCTCTCGGGGCGGTCACCTGTTGCTTTGCCTTGAGGCGTGCCATTTCCTCTTCCTTGAGATCATTTTGTAGGCACGCCTCGCGGCGGGCCCTTTCGTGGCGACCAACCGTTGGCTGACGAACGGTCTTGGCACGTTCCCTGGCCTCTGCCCTTGCCTTGCGGTCGGCTGCCTCTTGATAGGCAAGATGGATGGCATCGCGCATATGAAGGTACATGGTTTTTGCCGGGTTAAATGACACACAGGGATATTGCATGAAGTCGGTCGTAGCTCGCGTTCTGACAATGATAAACGAATATGCCATGGTGATGCACAGGATGCCGATTTTGGCCAATTCCACGACAACCAGCCGACCAAGGCCTAGCAGGCTGTGTACCGAGCTGGGCGGCAACCCGGGTTTCATCGCAAAGGACACCAAATTCAGAGCAAGGTAGACGCCTATAACCAGCGGAAAGTAGTCGCGGGAGCGCGCCACATGGCACTTCAGGTGCCGACGTAGACGCGAGTGGTTCTCATCCCAAAAACATCGACCGTACTTAACAATGAATCCCCAGCCGAAACTAGGCGGTGCTGCTAGCCGCATCTTGGTGCTACACACTTCACAACGGAGCACCTGCCTGTTCATATGCCTCTGCCACTCCATCAGGCAGTCTTGGTGCAAAGAACCCATTGTTCCGGTGCATCTGCATGGCGTGAACAGCGGGTAGTCAGGCTCTGCGGGCGTCAAGCAGATTCTACAAGTAGGTTCGTCGTCCATTGGAATACGCGTAAGCCGCTGCAAACAACAAACGCGCTATAGTGAGAGTAGATTATGTGGTTCGCGTGTGGTTTCGAGGATCACCCAACGGGTTAGGGCTAGTACGGGGTAACTCCCTAAAACCACACGAACCATCTCATGTGGTTTTGACACGCCCACGCATGTGTACCAAAACCACAAGAGGCACTCATCACCCTTAAAAGTTTAGAAAAGCTTAGTATATATAAATCTTAAGTAAACATAGCGGCAAGAGTCCCAATTCATTCCTGCTTGCTTATGAGCGGGTGAAGCCTTCCCGAGTGCAGCCAACGGTGGCGACTTGGCCACTCCCAATTTGTCTGCGTGCTAACGCAGTGACGAACGCAGCACGGGCGGGTGATGTTCCTTCATATTCTCGTCGCTGAACACATCCCTGGGAGCCCTTCGGAGAACTCGAGCAGCTCGTCGTTTGTCCATTCCAGCCACCCGTTGCCTAGCGAGCCGAGCACAAAATCCATCGCCAGCGTCTGGAAAACGCCAGAATCCGTGAAAAAACTGGGGAACAGCTTCAGGCCTGGTATATTGTCTTAGGCTAGCACTGGAATGCCGGGAAACTGGGGTTATGGCGTGAAATACGTCTTCCGAGGACGCTTCAACCCGAGCGGGGAGGGTATGGTATCATACTGGCTGATTATTTCTACCAAGTGGGGCAGAAGGGAGTCTGTCCTGATGATGTGCCACACTTTCGAGGACTTGGATGATAGGGAGATTTCTGAAGTGGTTTTCGGTACTAAAATCCCAGTTTTGGCAGTGACATAGCACACTCCCCACCCATGCCTTTAAGCCCAGGAACTTTGGATCCAGCACGTCGTTGATAAGACAGACTGGAACACTAATATCATTTGCCTAAGCGAACCTCAGCCGTTAGCCATATGCCATGTATTGCCAACCATTGAACGTTAACAGCCATAAGGGTTGTCAGCCAATAGCTTTATCGACCATAAGGTCTACCAGTTATTATCCTTCCTCAGTCATGCCTGACTCTGAATACCGGTCCAACATGAGGTCGAACTAATATATAAAGTACCACACATTATCAAAGGAGGCCACTCTCATATGGCCAGCAGTTTAGGTATCCAAAACCGAGGTTCTAACCAAGACCGAGTCTCTCATCACGCGTCACTCCCGCGCAGGTGCTGGCTTCCGTCTCTTACACCAGCCAATATCTCTCGGATGGTGAAAGCCTCCTGATGTAGGCTAAGACAGTTGCTTCCAGGGTCGAATGGTAGCCGCGACCCGGAATCATTACTACCCAGCCCAGTTATGCACTTACCCTTGGGGCATGCGCAGTGGAGATTGGCCGAGTGAAAAACTCTTGCCGCGTTCATTGGCTGGCCTTCGGCCCCTCCGCCGATCTCGCTGAACCCTTAATTAATTGAAGCCAGCCTTACACGCTGAGACGTCTGGTTCGCATACCGTAGTAGAAACCTTATGGGGGCTACCGGAATATCCGCGTTCTAAGATGAGCAAAAAGTCGTGAGGCCCATTTAGCGCTCACTTTTGTGACTACTTGTTTTTGCGCAATTACCCGCGGGACTCAGAGTTGCATATTTCAGAACTTTAGGGTAGTTTATCCAGGATCGTTATCAGGACATGGTGAAGTCAGGAGGTTTAGGAACGTGACTTCGAGTTCGAGGCCACCCTAAACAAACGCTTCGCAGCGTAGCGATCAACATATTGAGCTAGCGTTCTCGAATTGCCTGAACCATCATTTTCAGAAGAAATTTTCAGAAAAATGCCGAGCTTCAGATGCGGATCGATTTGAAACATTCTCTCCATGCTACGGGCGCTGTGCTCATCGGAACTCCGGTGCCCGTGCCCCCGCTTTGATACCGGCCCTGCCAAACCTGGGCACGCATATCATCGGCACCCATCACCGCCCTTGCCTTGATTACAACCTCTCTGATCAGGTGAAGGTGAGCCTTTGTTTTGACTGGGCTTACGCTCGAATAGAGATCGGGCCGCATAAGCATCTAGGACTAGAGCAAAAGTATAAAGCAGATTGGCATTTTAGAGTTTCGCCGAACCTTGACTGAACGGAAAGTAGCAACGTTCGTATCAGATCATCAACTTTATCACGACATCAGAGCGCATCACGGGCCACACCGGGCGTTCCATAGCCCGTCGATCACCGAAACGCTAGCCGCAACGCTGCGCGACGCGCGTGTGTATGTATGATTGATGCAGAGCGCTTAAGCACCAGTTGACTGTAGACCTTACTTAGAGTATATATTAATTGAGTGCCTCGATCTTACGCAGGCGGCCCAAACGCAGTCCGAATGCGGAGCATCTTGCTTCCGGGGACTCTGCGTCAAGCCCTTCCCCCCTTCATGTCAGCTGCGCTTTAGGCGGGGACTCAGGGTCGTTGCGATGCCGCCGTATCACCACCATCGCCTTACGTGAGGTGAGAAAACACGGCGGCGCCAGTGGTAATTAGCCCATTCTAAGGCTATACATTGATGTCCCCACCGGCCCTTGTGCACGTGTAACCCCTACCCGCGTTGCGCCTCTATCTTTTTCGTTCAACCCTTTTTCCTCATGAACCCTAGGCTCTGGGCGCTGCGAGCCCCACCTTAAGCCGTGCTCACCACCCACACACCTCACACCGTAGATCAGCCAGTTACAAGCCCCATTACCCGCACCCCAAGCCAGAGCCAGCCAGGCACCTACCCCCCAGCTTTCCAAAATACCCAGCGATTGTTTGGATTTACCTTTCGACTTCCTCCCCCACCATACTGAGGGTCTCGAATTGTTGGCTTGCTTTGGCTCGATCCAAGAACTCGAGTAACGCACTGGTGGTGACCAATAGGCTCGACGAACTGGACGAACAGGTCTGGACGAACAGGTCTGGACGCTTAGGTCTGGACGCTTAGGTCTGGACGCTTAGGTCGTGACGAACAGTTCCAAAAGGCCTACACAGGTCTTGCCAATCCTAGAACTCTTGGCTGAGCCGAGGGATTGCTACGATCTACTTGTGAGGCAGCGGCCAGCCTTCCCTTAGGCCGCACGACCCAAAAAATACCCAAACAACTACGCGACTTATAACAACATAACAGTTTGCATGCGTTTCCGATCGGTAAGCAAACAGGAGCCGCTGTTCAAAGAAGGCTACAACATGGCCGACTCTGGCGCGGGATCAGAGGATCCTGACGACCTGAGCTCGTCGCGTGTGCCCAGCCAAACCAAATCGCTCTTTGGCGGCACGGGAACGCCGTTTTTCGGCTCGCGAGCGAACTCCGTCGTTACCTATCACCACCTGGCGTCTGATCCCGATATTCTCGAGCCCGCCATTCCTGCGACTTTAGGCCAGCTCACGCCGAACTCACTGAACGGCGATTTCGACGAGCCGCCGGTTCCTAGTACGCCATTGTTAGCTACGCGGTCGGCGTCCGGTACCCAGCCAGGGACCCAGCCAGGGACTCTGTCAGGCAGCCAGGCGGGCAGCCAGGTGGGCAGCCAGGCGGGCAGTGGTTTTGCCTTCCGACTAAAAAACTTGTTCAAGCTGCCGAACCAGGCCCAAACCGACTCGAGCGTCGAGCATACGCCCGAACCAATGAGCACGACGAGCGAGATCAGTAATGATCTGGTTTTCGATCTGGACCACGACATACCCAATACCCAGTCCAGCGACCCGTCCAACGATCCAAATAACTTGTTGAACGACTCGAACGACAAGTCGAACGACAAGTCGAACGACTTGAATGACAGTGGAGGCGAGAGCCCCACCAGCGAAGCTAAAGCGGCGACGTTCACGCGCTCCGGCCAGTCTGGAGGCCCGATGCTCTGGAATAGCAGCTACGTCGCCGCGTCCGCGCAGACGCCGCCTTCACCGCCTCTGCAGCCACCTACGCCCGATCATAGCCCCGATCCGTTCGACGACGCGTCGGAACCGCGGCCGTTTCCCCGCATCAACGTGAGCGACACCGATAGCGGCCGCACGACCCGCGCGAACTCGCACGCTGCTGCCGCGTCGCGCACCAACAGCATAAGCGCCGCATCCGGCGCGTCCGGGGCGTCTGGGGCGTTTGGCGCAGCAGCCACCAGCAGCGGCACTTTAGGGAGTGCGCCGAAAAGCTCGTGGAACAAACTCACGATGTTCAAACGGTTCCGGTCAGGGTCGAATGTAGCTGACGACGGCAGGCCGAGCTTAGCCGCGAAAGCGGCTCAAGAGGCGCTGGCTAAGAGTTACGAAACCACCAGAAACGAAACCACCACAAACGAAACCACCACCAACGAAGGTGGCAAAAGCGGTGAGGCGGAAGCCGCGCGCCAAGGTTCAGCGAAACGCGGCTCGCCCGCGTGGCTGGCACTCAAGACCTCGCCGGAAGCGAAATCGCCTACGCGCTCGCCCTCCGCCTCAACGGGCCTGAACGCATCGCCTTCGTCGTCCCACCAAAACACTAACGCCAACACGAACCAAGCGGCGCGGGCCGGCCAGGCGGCGCTGGCCAACGCCAAGAAACCCGCGAAGGCGGACAAATCGGTGTTCAAGCACCTGCGGCGCGTCGCGTCGGCGCCGGGCACCGAGAAAGACGACAAGGTGCCGCGCCTCGCGAGTTTCCCGAAAGCCAGCACCCCCCAAGAATCGAGCGAACTGCAAGAATCGAGCGGACTGGGTGAGGCGGCGAGCGGACTGGGCAGCGGAAATCGGCCCAAATCGCGCACGGGCTCGCTGTCCACCGTCTCTCCTTACCAATCCAAGTCGTCGTCGAATTCGTTGTCGCTGCCCCGCAAACTCAGCACGTCGTCGCTGACGTCGCGCAGCCGCAGCTACTCGCGCTCGTCCATCAAAGTGGGCGAGGCCGAGGTCGGTCCCCAGGATTTCGAGAAGATCAAGCTCATTGGCCGCGGAGACGTGGGCAAGGTGTACTTGGTGCGCAACAAAAAGAACCAGGAGAAGTACGCGATGAAAGTCTTGAGCAAGCGCGAGATGTACGAACGCAACAAAATCCAGCGCGCCAGGGCCGAGCAGGAGATTCTGGCTACGGCCAACTACCCGTTTATAGTGACGCTGTACCACTCGTTCCAGTCCGAGGACTACCTTTATTTGTGCATGGAGTACTGTGGCGGAGGCGAGTTTTTCCGGGTCTTGCAGGCACGTGAGAACCGGTGTTTGCGGGAACACGACGCGAAATTTTACGCGGCCGAAGTCACGGCGGCTCTCGAGTACCTGCACCTCATGGGCTACATTTACCGCGACCTCAAACCCGAGAACATCTTGCTGCACGAGTCGGGCCACATCATGCTCTCGGACTTCGATTTGAGCAAACAGAGCGAGGAACACGGCCAGCCCACGATGGTTTCGTCGGGGAACGGCAAGGCGTTCAACCACAGCTCGAGCAACAACTACATGGCGCTCGACACGAAGGCATGCATTGCGAACTTCCGCACGAACTCGTTTGTGGGCACCGAGGAGTACATCGCGCCCGAAGTGATCATGGGGACCTACCACAGCACGGCCGTCGACTGGTGGACGCTGGGGATCTTGCTGTACGAAATGCTGTACGGGACGACCCCATTTAAAGGTCTGAACCGCAAATCGACGTTCGTGAATATTCTGAAACGCGACATTATTTTCCCGGACGGCTCGACCATGCCTAACGGTACGTCGCAGTACCAGCACACGTCGTCAGCGTGCCGCAACATCATTCGCAAGCTGCTGATCAAGGACGAGGCCAAGCGTTTGGGCAGCCGCGCCGGCGCCTCGGACGTGAAGAACCACCCGTTCTTCAAGAACCAGAGCTGGGCGCTGCTGCGGAACATGCGGCCGCCGATTGTGCCGGGCGAGGATCTGCTGCGCACGCCGAAACACGACGAGAACCTCAAGGAGTCGCTGTCTCTGGAGCTCGGCGATCGCTGGGAACGACGCCGGCCGTCGCACAACTCAGAGGAGCTCAACGATATGTTCATGGGCTTCTCGTCGGTGACTATGCACTACGACATGGCGCACAACGGCGTGCCGCTGCGCCAGGAGGCGTTCAAGGAGGTATAACATTTAGCTAGCATTGCATTTATCAGTATTAAGGAGTTTAGAGTGTGTAGGCTGTGGGTAGGCTATGGCTGGGCTATGGCTGTGTAGGTTGTGGGCAGTAATGTCTCAGTGAGTCCCAAGTGGGCACCCCTCGAGCCTGATTCACCTACCTACCTACCCAGATGAATGCTAGATCGGTCTCTTCCTTACTGCGGCCCGACCTCTATAGCTAGCCATTGTCTCAGTAAAACCACCTGAGAGCCCCACCTCAGCCAGCCGAATCCCGTCTGCTCCTGCCTCAGCTGTTCTGTGGCTTAGCGTTGATCTGCCCTTAGTATCAGCACACACTTCTGTGTACATCTCCCGGAGTCAACCAGCCCACGCTACTCTGGAAACATTGAACCGGTTTGAGCCCCAAGCGGAACTCCCAACAAAGCACCTGGGGGCCTGCTAGCTGGAGACCATACGTGGCCACCCTCGTACGCCACATGAATACTGCCAGGATGTGGCGCTGACTACGTGATCGTTGGTCCTAGATCAACTCGATCTGACTTATTATATACGACTATTCGACTATGCCACAAGTACGGCTATGTATTTGATTCACATCCATGCGACTATTCGATATTGGTTTACTCACTGTGATTCGCACATCTACTCGGCTATTGGTACTCGATCAACTCTTGGCCGATTCCGCTCGGGTCGCGGGTTGGGACTTTTCACTTAACCTAATCAAACCTACCAATAATTTTCACCCCTCCCAACTGTGACTCCCACCACCACTGCTGTCTGTATTTAAAATGGCCGGTGAAAAGGTAGTGATGGAGAACACGAGCCGGCGCGATGCCCTCATTGCGCTGGAAGAGAAGTACCAAGCGCTGTGGGAGGAAGAGAAGGTCTTCGAGCAGAACGTGCCCTCCGAGGAGGACGCACTGAACCTGCCCTCGGACGAGCTGCACGCGAAGTACCCCAAGTTTCTCGCCACTATGGCGTATCCGTACATGAACGGCGTGCTGCATGCCGGCCACGCGTTCACCCTGTCAAAAGCCGAGTTCGCGGTGGGTTTCGAGCGGATGCTGGGCAAACGCGCTTTGTTCCCTCTGGGTTTCCACTGCACGGGTCTGCCCATTAAGGCGGCCGCCGATAAGCTGAAGCGCGAGATTGAGATGTTTGGTCCCAATTTCGACCAGGTTGGACCTGAAGGTGAGGCAGGAGCTGAGGGCGACGCCAACGCCACCAAAGACGCTGCTACTAAGGCGGACGAGGAGGTGACGAAGGACCCCACGAAGTTCAAGTCGAGCAAGTCCAAGGCCGTGGCCAAGACGGGCGGCGTGAAGTACCAGCACGAGATCATGCTGCAGCTCGATATCCCGCGCGAGGAGATCCACAAGTTCGCCGATGCCGCGTACTGGATCCAGTACTTCCCGCCGCTGGCCGAGCGCGACTGCCGCAAACTCGGCGCGCGCATCGACTGGCGCCGCTCGTTTGTGACCACGGACTACAACCCGTACTACGACGCGTTTGTGCGCTGGCAGATGAACACGGAGTACGCGAAAGACAAGATCAAGTTTGGCAAGCGCTACACGATCTTCTCGCCCAAAGACAACCAGCCGTGCATGGACCACGACCGTCAGACCGGAGAAGGCGTGGGGCCCCAGGAGTACGTGGCCATCAAGATCCACGTGACCAAACCGGGCCCGCATGCGAGTGCACAGCTCACTGAGCTCGTTAGTTCGGCCAAGGTTTATTTGGTGGCGGCCACTTTGCGTCCGGAGACGATGTACGGCCAGACGTGCTGCTTTGTCTCGAGCAAGATCGAGTACGGCGTGTATGCGAGCAGCAACAGTGGCGAGTACATTGTGTGCACGGAACGCGCGTACCGCAACATGTGTTTCCAGGACCTGACGCCTAAACGCGGCGAGTACACGCCCGTTGCCAAGGTGATGGGTTCCGAGCTGTTCGGCGCGGAGATCGCCGCGCCGCTCGTGGACGAGCAGCAGCAGCAGCCTTTGCACGTGCTCCCAATGGAAACGATCTTGCCCAACAAGGGCACGGGCGTGGTCACGTGCGTCCCCTCGGACTCACCGGACGATTACATGACCGTGCTGGATATCCGCAAGAAACCCGAGTACTATGGCGTTGAGCCTGAGTGGATGCCGCCTACGGAGATGAGCGTTATTGAGACGCCGAAGTATGGCAAGCTGATTGCGAAGACGTTGGTGGAGGAGCTGAAAATCCAGAGCCCCAAGGACAAGGAGAAGCTCGCCGAGGCCAAGGAAATCGCGTACAAAGAAGGCTTTTATAACGGCCACATGATCGTAGGCAAGTATGCCGGCGAGAAAGTGGAAGTTGCTAAACCCAAAGTGCGCGAGGACCTCGTGGCAGCCGGCCAGGCGTTTGTGTACTCGGAGCCCGAGAAGCTCGTGGTGTCGCGTTCTGGCGACAGCTGTGTGGTTTCGCTCGAGGACCAGTGGTACAGCGATTACGGTGAGCCGACGTGGCGCACAGCAACGGAGGCCGTGCTGGCGCAGCTGAACACGTACAGCGACGACGTGCGCAACTCGTTCGAAGGCATGCTGGCGTGGATGCGGCAGTGGGCGCTGAGCCGGACGTACGGCCTGGGCTCGCGCATTCCGTGGGACGCGCAGTACCTCGTGGAGTCGCTGTCGGACTCCACCGTGTACATGGCGTACTACACCGTTGCGCACCTCCTGCACAGCGATGTGGACGGTCACGTGGTCGGCTCGCTCGGCGTCAAGGCCGAGGACATGACTGACGAGGTGTGGGACTACATTTTCGCGCGCACCTCAACGATCAAGTCGTCGGCCATCCCTCAAGCGAAGCTCGACCGTCTGCGGGGCGAGTTCCGCTACTTCTATCCTTTGGATCTGCGCGTGAGTGCGAAAGATCTGATTGGTAACCACCTCACGATGTGCCTTTACGTCCACCAAGCGCTGTTCCCGCCCGAGCACTGGCCGAAGTCGATGCGTGTGAACGGCCACTTGCTGCTGAACGGCGACAAGATGAGCAAGTCCACGGGCAACTTCTTGACGCTCAACCAGATGCTGGCGAAGTACGGCTCGGACGCGAGCCGCATTGCGCTGGCCGATGCGGGCGACTCGACGGAGGACGCGAATTTGGACGAGAGCTCGGCGAACGCGGCGATTCTGCGTCTGCACAATCTGAAGGAATGGCTCGAGCATGTGCTGGGTAGCGGTGCGAACCTCCGTGATGCCAACTCCGTTGGTGGTGGTAGCAGTGGTAGTAGTGCTGACGCTGCGGCGTTCTTTGATGCTGCGTTCGATGCTGAGATGGACGAGATCGTGATGGACACGAAGGCCGCTTACGAGGCGACGGCATACCGCCAGGCGCTCAAACGCGGGATGTTCGATCTGCAGATCAGCCGCGACTACTATCGCGACGTGTGCCAGAGTTTGGGCATCGGGATGAGCCGTAAACTCGTGGAGCGGTTCGCGGAGGTCCAGGCGCTGCTGCTCACGCCGATCGCGCCGCACTTCGCGGAATACGTCTGGCGCGAGCTGCTGCAGCGTCCTACATCCGTGCAGAACGCGCTGTTCCCCAAGACGAACGGCGAGTTCGACAGCACGAAACGCGGGTTGGTGGATGCAGTGAACTACGTGCGTGACGTGGCGCGCGCCGTGCGTGAGGTGGAGGGCCAGCTCCTCAAGAAGAAGAAGAAGGGTCCTGTGTTCGATCCTAAGGCCCCGGCCAAGCTTACGGTCTACACTGCCACGCAGTTCCCGGGCTGGCAGGCTGCGTACGTTGACCTGCTCCAAGCCAAACTGGACACGCTCGATTTGCGCGACATGACGCCGCAGTTCAAGCAGGACGTCGCGAAACTCGGCGACCCGAAACGCGGCATGCAGCTCGTGAACACCTTACGTCAGCAGCTGCTGGCCGCTCCCCAGCACAGCCGCGCGATCCTGGAGCGCAAGCTGACGTTCGACGAGGCGCGCGTGCTGCGCCAGGCGTTCGCGACGCTGCGGCTCGCGGCGATGGCCACGAACGTCCAGGACGTGCAGGTCGTCGTGCTGGACGGCGAATCCGCGCACGATTTGGTGACGGGCGAGAAGGTCGAGGTGCCCACTTCGAAGGCCGCGAATGATGCGGTTCCGGGGCAGCCCGGCGTGGCCATTGCCTCAATTAGTAACTAAGTGGACAGCTAGCTAAATAGGTAGATAATCGCACTGGTGGCTAGCAAGGCTGTAGCACGGTTAATGCACTGCAGACCAGATACGGGTAGTTTATTATTATGTACACTGCAAAAATAATATATAATAGCAATACCATATTTGTGTTTGTTTTGTGATTTCACTACTAAGTTACTCAGTTGACGAAGCACCCCTGCGGCTGGGTTATGGTGGTGGGTTGTGGACCAATCACACCCATGGTGGTGGGTTGTTGTTGGACAGTAAGCGGACCAATCATAGCCAACGGCCCAGGCTGGCAGGGATCAATGGGTGGTAGAGCCAGTATGGCTGACGCCGGCTAAATTATGGTGTGCAAACGCACTTCTGACGTAGACAGGAAACCGCAGCTAGTCCAATTCTGAAAATACGAGGAAATGCCTCATCACAGAAACCTTTTTTTTGGTCTCGTATGGTATCTACCCACACAGTGTTTGCTAATGCCCTCCGGATTTCGGTGCGAGATGATATTTCTAGGAATCTGTGGGGACTTCGAAAATTGCGTTGTCCATGGGCACTGCCGATGCGAATAAGGACTGCTGATCGCATCTAAGCCCACTATCGATTTTCTAGCACCGATCAAAATTGCAATCGCTCCAGCTCAGTGGCATTTTAGGATTAGTGGTTGTGCCTCGGAAACATTCTCATTAAGCAGCAACCCCAAAAGGTAATGCCTCTAGCCGAGCTGTTACTCTGTTTCCTGCCAATTCAAAGCATAAACAACCCCTGCGTATCGGGCAATGTATATAAATGGAGCAGATTCTGAAGTTCAGTCACTTCTAAGCACTAAAGCCATACATCACTCAATGCATTGGCTAGACAACATACCACGCGCTATTCGTTGGACTGATGAACACCTACAGGGCCTCAACACGGTAGGACTTGCTCGCGAGCCCTGCAACCAAGGGTCTCCTAAGTTTACGAATTACGGCAAGCCTTTGGGCAGCCCTTATGTCCCGGAAGAGAAACGGTTCAAAAGCGAAAGGTTGGGCACGTCACTGTATTTTGACGAAGTACTCGCATATACTGACTTCACAGAGCAGCGATCTAAGCTTGTTGATCAAGCGATTCAATGGGTTTTTCACGGTGAAATTGCCACATTGGTTTGTGTGGCTTCCCAGCCCCTGATTTGGCAGCCACTGATTAATATTGTAGTCGATGCGATTGAAGCTCGGAGCGAAGAAGGAGTTCCCGCTCCGGTATATGCGACCGCACACGTGCTTGATTCATTGGAGGGAACTCACTATGATCATACCCCGCGTTGGGTCACGACGCCAGCTGAGACACTCAAAAGTGCCATGAATGAGGTTGAAGCACAGTTGGAGAGATACCCGCGGTACCGCTATTGGCGTTTAGCGTTTCGCTGCTCATGGGGTAGACTCGAGATTCTCGTGGTGAATCCATGGCATAAGAGCGGCCCATTCCATCGGCCCTCCAGCAAGCTCGAGAACTCCGTGGCAGCTGATGTGGTGAAATTGGCCAATAAGCACAAGGTAGTGCTAATCACCGACGTGCCATCGAAAAAGGAGGGGAAGTTCCCTGCGATGAGTTTAACTTTGAAAGAGAATGCGGTTAGTCAATGGTGGCCACCATGGTGGACACCGCGACATTTAGCTAGCTGGTCGTAACTACAGACCTACGATCACTTTATTTAAACAGTTTATGTTTCGTTATCTATATCAACATTTATTTCCAAGCTATATGTAAGACTCTCACTGCGTATATTATAACTTCTTTCGGAGCCACATTTGATTCGGCCCTTACGCTCTCTGGAGGTGGGGAAGTTACACTACCCTGCTCCAATCAGAACGACTTGGATCGCTGGCTTCAAGTTGTGGTCAATCCACCCGACGAGCCGAATCAGCCAGTGAAACGTGGGGCTTTGACATGATAAGATCGTGAAATTGGAAGTCCCCAAAGTTTCTAAAGTACCGGTTGTATTCGGGAAAAAATGAGACCTAATACGAGTCAATCGCACACTCAGCCAATTTTGGCGCACTTTCAGGGCATCCGATCTGAGTTTGAAGATGCGAACCGGTAGCATCAAAAGGCTAAAGTGGCAACTAGGCATGCTGTCCGGCCACTTAGTCTTCCGCCTACCGAAATGCGTAAATTTAGCTTCCATTCCAATCCGCTACCAGCTACCAGTGCTGTATATAAAGCAGCACTCCCCAGCGTAAAAAAGAACACATCATACTTTTGTGGCTAAATGAGTTCTGTCGACGTGTCCACCTCAATGATTCGTCAGGACATCTTCAATCAAACTCTCGAGAATGACTCTGGCGCAAATGGTGACTATGCTACCATTCGAAGCAGCAACGATGATTCAAACAGTAACGACGACTCTACGCAAAGTGATGATGACGTGTCCACACTTTGTGACGAGGACCAGAATTCGCGTCGCCCCTATTCTTCTTATTTTACCGAAGACGAAACGTTCATGAATTCTCACGTTATGGCTAACCGAAGGAGAGCAAATATTCACACATTGGGACTCGTTCGCAAACACCGCGGGCTGACCAACGACATTGTTGCAGGAATCTACCATGACCTTGATAATTTAACCGTGGCGAGTGGAAAGAAAGGCCTGATTGCTGACTATGATGAAATTTATGTGGACGCTGACTTCAAAGAACAGCGCTCCAAAGTTCTTGACGACGCGATCCACGCTACTTTCCTAAATCTCTCCACCCTAGTAGTGTGTGTAGCCCCAGCGGCCATGCATATGCAGCGGATGTTTAATGCTATAGTGGATGGTTTCACAGCCGGAATCGAGGACGGCCGCAGCACGGGAGTGGAGTTGCACACGCACGTAAGCGATTCACTTGAGTTTGTATTGGAAAATGGTGGTTGTCGAGAGAGGAAAACCCCAAAGCTGAAGCAGGATTTAAGTGCACACATGCACGATCTATCCAACTGCATGGGCGATATCGAACTCGATTTCAGGACCAATCCCACGCACCGTTTTCGGACTTTTACGTTCATCGACAAGGAGCGTGGTGGCTGGCTCCAAGTAGTGATTGTGAACCCGCGATCTTACTGGAGTTCCGGTCACCTCGTGAGAAGTCTCCGGTCACAGATATTCACGCGCAACTACCATCCGGTGATACTTGCAGTTGATATACCGACGCAGGAAGAAGGAATATTCCCAGAAGTAAGCCTGAATTTGACTGTTACCACGCAGGCGAAGAAAAAGCTGAGGTCTTCATGCTCCAAGCGCAAGTCCTCACGCCTATTCCGGTGAAAGCTAGCAGGCGCGGCATTATTATGTTGTCAAGCTATTATTTTATATTCTATATATTCATCTCAATCCGATGCTAAATCCTCGATTGACATGGTATGCAGGTGTCTGGAATCACAGCCAACGTCTGTTTGGGCGTTTTTTTACCTGGTAGGGTCGGGACTGGCGTGGGATTGGTCGGATGATGATCCAATCACAACGGGGCACTAGGGTAGGTAATGTCTCACATTATTGCAGAATATGCAGCAGAATGATTAGCAAGGGTAGGGTACCGAATAACAAACCAGTGATTAAGTGCAGAATATGCAGCAGAATGATTAGCAAGGGTAGGGTACCGAATAACAAACCAGTGATTAAGTGGTCTTCTTATGCAGGCGCGAGGACCCGAGTGCTTAGAGGAATAATAAGCGACACAACGCCATGCATGAATATAATATTGCGATCGCCCGAGTCGGCGAGCTCTCCTGAAGAGTGGATATCCTATAATCGCGTGTAGTATTCGGTATAATGCTCGGTACTGTCAACGGGTGTCTTTGAACTCGGTGTGTCTTTGAACTGGGTGTGTCTTTGAACTGGGTGTGTCTTTGAACTCGATAAATACTCTGTACTTAGTTACTACTTAGTGTTACTTAATGTGTACTAAAATACTCTGTGTAAATTTAATACTCTGTGTAAATGCTATGCTAATCTATGCTGATTACTCGTCGCCCTCGTCGATTTTCTGCGGCATTTTCTGCTTCACGCTGAGCAGCCGCGCGCGGGGCCGCGAAACCGGCGGCGGCCCGCCAGCAACGGCCGAGAACGACTTGCCCGTGAGTTTGCGCCTCAGCGCGGAGTCTTTACGCGGCTGGGCCTCGCGCACGTCGGCCAGCACGAGCGACGCCTCGACGGACGACTGCGAGAGCTGCGAGAGCTGCGAGAGCTGCGAGTAGGTCGACAGTGGCCGCGCCAGGCTCGGCGCGGAGGTCTGCGACGACGACGAGTTCTGGGACGTGGACGAGCCGTGTTTGTGGAGGGTCGCGATGCCCAGGCCACTGGGTGGGGGGTGGTTGGTGAGGTTGGTGTGGTTGTTGGGTTGGTTGGGTTGGTTGGGTTGGTCGTCAGGTTGGTTGGTGAGTTGGTCGTTCAAGTGGTCGTTCGAGCCAATAGCAAGACCAAGAGGAGTGTGTTGTCCCAACTGGCTGGACTGACCCAACTGGCTGGACTGACCCAACTGGCTGGACTGACCCAACTGGCTGGACTGACCCAATTGGCTGACCTGACCCGGCTGAGCGCGCTTCACCGGCGACTCCAAAGCCGAGTGGCGCCGAGTGCCGAGGTCCAGCACCGGCGTGGCGAGTTGTTTGCGCAGCGTCGCCTCGTCGCGCGTGCGGGGCTCGACGAGCGCGTCCTCGCCCGACGTGCGCTCCTCCTCGCTCGATTCCAGCGCGAACGGCGGCTCGCGGACAATGTCGTAGTAGGCGAGGAGGCCGTCTTTCGGGCCGCGCCGGAACAGGGCCAGGAGTTTCGTGACGGCGCGTTTCGAGCGGCCGGTCGAGCGTTTCTCGATGAATTTCGTGAGCGACGAGCCTGACGTCGCGCCTAGCGAACCGGGAGAAGTCGCAACTGGGGCGCCACCAGGAGCACTCAAAGTGTCAGGAGCACTCAGAGTGTCACCAGGAGCACTCAGAGTGTCACCAGGAGCACTCAGAGTGTCACCACTCAAAGCAGCACCACTTGAACTCAAAGCAGCACCGCTTGCACCGCTTCCAGCACCGCTTGCACCGCTTCCAGCACTAGGAGCCCTGCCCAGGCCGCCCGGCGTGAGCCGCGGCTTCATAATCGAGATGTTCGACGTGCGGGGCGCGGGGCTCTGGCTGAGCGGGCTCGGGGCACGTGAGAGGCGGCGGGCGAACGACGAGCGGCGGCTCAGCGAGTCGTCGGGCGACGGCAGCGCGGGCAGTTGCGACGCTTGGGACGGCGAGGGGAACGCGAAATTCGCGAAGAGGGGCGTGCCGGTGTTGGGAAAAACGCCCGTGTCGTCGGGTATGGAGAACGGCGTGGCAGGTGTATTAGTTGTGTGTGGGGGGTGTGTGGCATTAGTTGTGGATGTTGTGTGTGTGGCATTAGTTGTGGGTGTTGTGTTTGTGGTTGTGTGTGGGGTGGCGTTGTTTGAGGTGGCGTTATGTGGGGTGGCGTTAGTACTGGCACCTGAGCTGGCACCTGCGCTGGCACTAGCACCAGCTGCGCTGGCACTAGCGCCTGCTAATCGAAAACTCGACCGCGGCTTCAGCGACCTCCTTCTCACCTTCTCCTCGCTCAGTGTCCTATGCCGGTCCAAAGCCGTGAACCACAGCCCGTGCAGACTATCGCACTTGTGGTGCATAATCGACGACGCCACGTCATGCAGGTCGATACTCAGCGCCTTCATGCCTTTGAGCACGGTGCGTTCTTCTTTGGTGCTGAAAATGTAGCTCGACTCGGGGTGGTTCACGATCTGCACCAGCAGCTGTTTCTGCTGTTTCCCCGGCTCGCGCAGGTTGTCGAGGACCTCCGCAAGTCGCGGACGCTGCGTGGCGTGTTTCGCGAGCATGCGGCGCGCGATGGCCACGAGATACTCGCCCCGCGGCACGGGCGCGAACTCGGGTTCCTGCTCCACGATACGCCGAACGGTCTGCGCGGTGTTGTCCTCGTCGAACGGCAGGCGGCCGTACAGCATCGCGTACAAGATCACGCCGAGCGACCACACATCCGCGGCCTCGGGGTGGTATTTTTGGCGCAGCAGCAGTTCGGGGGCCATGTAGCTCTCGGTGCCACACACCGTTTCCAGCATGGACCGCGGGACGTAGGAACGCGTGAAGCCGAAATCTCCCAGCTTGACGTTACCTGTGCTGTCCAGCAACACGTTCTCGAGCTTGAGGTCGCGGTGCGCACAGTGGCGTTGGTGGGCGTAGGCCACGGCTCCGGCGAGCTGGGCGAACAGGCGGCCGGCCACGTGCGGGGGCAGAACACGCGCGGCGCTGACGTAGCTGAAGAGCTCGCGGCCGCCGCAGTACTCGAGCACGAGCCACACGCGGTCCGGCGTGATGATGTACTCGTAGAGCCTGACGATGTGGGGGTGCGAGAGCAGGCTCATGTTGGCGATCTCGGCCGCGATGTTGGTTTGCGACTTGGCCGCGCTCTTGAGCACGACCTCGTGGCGCGTGATGGTGTGCACGGCCAGGTAGACGGTCGAGTAGCTGCCTTCGCCGATCTTGCGCTTGAGCTCGTAGTTGCCGATGGTGGGGGGGTTGTGCAGCGACGCGGCCACGCGTTGTTGGATGGTGATGATGTCTTCCATCGAAGCGACGCGAGAGCGACGCGAGAAGCGACGCGAGAAGCGACGCGAGAAGCGACGCGAGAAGCGACGCGAGAAGCGAACGCAGTGAGCTTCGAGCTGAGCTTCGAGCAGAGCTTCGAGCAGAGCTTCGAGAAGCGGTCGCAGTGAGAAGCGGTCGCAGTGAGCTTCGAGCAGTGAGCTTCGAACGGTGCTCGACTCTTGCCTTGTGACTCTAAGCGGCGAGTCGGGCAAGAGGCAAAGACGTGCTAGAGCTTACAAGTGGCTACCTTCCAGCCTGCTTCCTCCTCCTCTTCACGTCACGTCCTTCCTTCTTCGACCACTACGAGCCTCACACGCTGGTCTGGTCTGGTCTGGTCGGTCTGGTCGGCACGCGCGGGGTGGCTCGCGTCGCGTTTGGGCTGGGAGGGTCGGTGGGAGTTCGGTGCAGCGGGGCGGCATCACCCGTGAGCCACGTGGGTTAGGCCGAGTGGCGGGCGGCTTAGGCTTTAAGCACCGGGTGCATCTAGGTTGCTAGTAGGTGTAGCAGTGTAGCAGCGTAGCAGTGTAGGTAGGTAGGTAGTGCAAGCAGTGTAGGTAGCGTACGTAGCAGTGCAAGCAGTGCTAGCAGTGTAGGTGGTGTACGTAGTGTAGGTGGTGTAGTGGTGCACGTAGCAGTGATCAGTGTGTAGGTAGTGTACGTGGTACGTGGTACGTGGTACGTGGTACGTGCTACGTGCTACGTGCTACGTGCTACTTAGCTCATACTAAGTGTTCAGTAACTTACTCGCATATATTATCTCACGGGTGCATGCTAAGCGCCCTGGGGTTGGGACGTTGCTATCTGCTATCTGGCCGGCCGCAGGGCACGCCGTGGATCGGTCCCAGGGGATCGGCCAGGGTTGGCCCCACGACCACTTAAATATTGCCCTGGCCCCCAAAACCACACAACCCCCACGACCCCACCCCACCCCACTGATCCTATTGGGCGAAGCAAGCAGAACCACACACCAACACGAAATGACCACCCAGCTCCGCGTCCGGCGCCTGCTGGACCCTCCGGGCGTGCGCGACATCCATGTGATCGACGGCCAGACCTTCGTCGTGCGTGCGCGCGCGCTCTACCGCGGCCGCACGCGCGTCCAGCACTTCACCCACCCCGTGGCCGCGTCCTGCGTGTGTGGCGACAGCATCGCCGTGCTGCTGGAGAACGGCGACGTTTTGGTGCCGCCGCCCGAGTTTTTGCACGGCCCGCGCGACGACGGCGCGTTTGGCGTATCCCGGGGCTTGGCGGGTCTCGCGGGCCTTGCCGACCCGCCGGCCAATGGCGAGGCGCGGCGCCACGCGTCGTTCATCAACGTCGGCGCGAACGCCCGCGCGGCGCCGCCCAGCCCGCTGGACGCGTCTCCCGCTTTGCCCGACCAGCAGGGCCCGTTCCCGAGCCAGCTGGCCGCGACGCCGAACGGCCGGTGGCTGTGCGTGAACGTGTCGGCCGAGGAGGTCGTCGTGCTCGAGCACCACACGGGAACGCGCGCGCTCGGCGTGGTGCGCGAGCTGACCGTGCCGCCGCACGCGGTGCTGCAGATCTGCGGCACGACGGTGCCGTACGTGTGGGCGCTCGCGTGGGAGGCCGGCGCCGGCGTGCACGTGCTCGTGTTCAGCGCCGAGCGCGGC
>JAKUAQ010000051.1:0-50591 GCA_030562965.1 Starmerella ratchasimensis
GGGGGCGCCGGCCGCTGATCCCGGGGCACTAGAAGCACCCGGACCGCCGGTCTGGCCTACGGGACCCTGTGCACCGGCCGCCGCGGGGAGCATCGGACCGCCGGCAGGGGCGGGGGGGCCGGCGCCGGCGGGAGCACTGCCCGCACTGCCTGCACTGCCGCCGCCGGGGACGCCGCCGTTGCGCTCGATGATGGCGCGCAGCTCGCGCATGACCTGGAGCTCGCGCTGCCGCACGGCGTCGCGCTTCTGCTTCAGCATCGTCACATGGTACCGCAGCCGCTCGGCCTGCGCGGCGTCGTTGCGCCGCGGAATCTCCGCCTCGATCTCCTCGATCCGCGTGCTGAAGCGTGCGTGCGCCGTCCGCAGCTCGTCGATGTGCGCAAACCGCTGCTGCAGACCGTTCGCGCTGCTCATGTTCACCGTGTGTTGAGTCTGCGGCCGGCTCGCGTTCGCGCCGTTCACGCCGCCCATATTCATGTTGGGCATGTTGCCTCCAGGCATATTGCCCCCGGGCATGTTTCCACCGGGCATATTCCCGCCGGGGATGTTGCCGCCAGGCATATTTCCGCCCATATTAGGCATGTTGCCGCCCATGTTCGCACCCATGTTGGCCCCGGCCATATTAGCTCCTCCCATGCCCGCACCGGCACCGGCGCTCCCGGGAGCCGAGTTGGCCGCATTGGGGTTCGCTCCCGCCTGGCCCATCCGCATGGCTTGTGCCTGCTGCGCCTGCTGCGCTTGTTGCGCTTGTTGCGCCTGCTGCTGTCTCATCTGTGTGAGCTGCGCGAGCTGCGCCATCCGGAGCTGCTGCTGCGCCTGGACCTGCGCTGGCGTGGCCGGCGAGCCGCTGCGACCCTCTTCCGCCTCGGACTTCGCGTGGGATCCGGCAGACTGCGGCGTAGGGGCCGAATTGCCGCCATTCTGAGGACCGTTCTGGGGCGCGTTCTGGTTGGCCCCAGGGCCGCTAGGCTGGGCTCCCTGGTTTCCTGCGCTCGTCTGCTGGCCGGCAGACTGCCCGGCCTGCTGGCCGGCCTGCTGGCTCGCCTGCTGGGCCTGGTGCCGCCGCTGGACTTGGTGCTGGAAGTTGACCAGCTGGGACTTGATGTTGCGCGCCCGCGTGAGATGCAGCATGCCTTCGGGAGTCTCACGGCCTTTTGACGCTGCCAGATCAAGCTCCGTCTGCAGCTGGCGCATCATCTGCGCGATCAGTTCGCCGGGATTGCTCGGCCGCTGCTGGCCGCTCATGTGAAGAAACCCTAATAGTGCGGATCGCTGATGGGGTCAGATCGGGTGCTCACTAAATACAAGTAAGAGAAGCTGGTGGATGAATATGAAGAGCCTGCGGAGGGTGGAAAATGAACCGGGTCCAGTAAAAATTCAATTGGTTCGTGTGGTGGATGATGGGGTAAGCTTTGCGGGGGATTGCAAGGATCGAAGAATTTATGCTTGATTAGTAGTAAACCAATTATAGCTACAAGATAAATTAATACATTCAACTAGCGTGATTAATTAGTCTAAGATCAATTAGAGGCACCAATTGTTGTCTATAACTTTTTTATGCTTATGGGCCACACTGAACTGACCCGCGGCAATGGTGCCTCAGAACTTTTACCTCAAAGTATCGACAAAATCATCGATTATGGCCGGCCACGCGCAACTCAAATCGTAACTAATCAGCTGTGGGTCTTCTTTCGTATACTGGCAGAACTCCAGCAGCATGTTCCACAAGTCTTTACTGACCGCCTCAACACCGACCCGTTCTTCAAACGCTAGCCACTTATCTACCAAATCCCCGAATCGCGGTCGCAGAAGCAAGCTCCAGTAGGCGTCGGCTGTTTCCCGGCTCAGCTTTTTGCTCGTGGCTTCGAGCACAAACCCAAACGTATAGCGGTACACCGTCTGGAAATAGGCGGAATCCTGGAACTCGGAGCGCAGCCTAGCCACAGATGCTTTCATTTCGTCCATAGACCCGGCCTCGAGCCGTGCCCAGCCGTCGATGAATCCTTGCTGCCCCACTTTTCCAACCTCTGGTGCCTGCAGCTCGTAGGCCACACACAGCACTACCGGATCTTCCAGCTCCGTTCCCAGTCCCTGGAAGAATGCAATGGTCTGTCCAACGTCAAAAAATGCGACGTCTATGAGCTGTCCGTCGGTGTAGGCGGGTTCAGCGAAACGCCGCCACACATCGAGGATCCCGCTGCCGTAGCGCGTCCGGCGCGCTGCCATTATGGCCCCGACGCTGGCTAGTGCATCCTCCCACGCGGGCTCGACAGCAAGCACGCTCGCGGCTTCCTGGGGGAGGCAGCCGGTGGCCTCCGCCAGCTTGGCAGCCTCTCTGGACATACCCTAATGGTAGAAGGAATAGTCTCGGCCCGTGAATCTGTCTTACTATTGCATATCTCAATTGTGAAAACTTAGCCCGCGGAATATATTTTGCGGAACGAGTAGTTTCTGATAAGGAAATTTGGTGGATATATTATTCTATTCTTTTGATCCGCGAGACCTCTGTTCTGAACGATGGTCTTGTGAGCACCCATTTTTAAACAAACGCACGTAGATCGTACGCATGTCATCGAAGCTTTTATCTATAGAAGTGTTTCAAAATTTCAGATCATCGTCGGGTCTCACGAGGGAGGAGAATCGGTGGGGATCTATGGCAAGTAAAGTCAATAAATAATGCCAAACGGCTGTTGTCTTCTCTATTTCTAGCTGTTTTCTACGCCTCTTTTAGCCGCTCGTCCTGCGGAATGTTCTCGGCTACTTCGAACTGACGATATGCCGCTGTGAACTCCGTCGTGTCGTCCTTCATTTTGTCCAGCAAGCTGACGTGGAATTTCACATACAACGGCTCGGCTAGCAGCGCCGATTGTGTTTTGAGGTCTTTGTCCACTGGATCCACGTTGTACTCCTTGAGCAGGTCGTTGAAAACGTCGCGAGCCTCGGCACCGGACGCCAGCACCGGCGAGTTCTGGGGAAGCAGTGGGTGTGCACGGTAGATAGCCGCAACGTCGTCAAAACTGAGGTCATCGCCTTTCTTTCCGGCCTCGTCGTACACGATCTGGGAGAGCAGCAAGCCCCACACGAGCTCGGGCTCAACACCCACCTCTTGATCGTCCATGCAACCTAGGGTAGGATATGCACACTAATTAGTAGACACATTCCCCATCTTGGAGTTCCATGATCTGAGTGCAACAACGATGTATCCACACTGTCGTCAACAAATATAAATTATTATAATTCGAACGAGTTAACATTTTTTTTTTACCATTCTCATTTAATTCTCGTATCGGGATCGCCACGTTTACTACGTACAAGCAACCTATATTCCATGCTGAGCAAGCTGGCTGCCGTTGTGCTATTTTTGTAAGCTTGAAACCTGCGCTTGAAACCCAGGGCCATGACAAGCCGGCGATCTGAAACATGTAAACATGACTCAGGACCAGCAATTGCCGAGGCCCACATAGAATCTGCTTAAAACATTATTAATATACAATATCGCACCATTTCGGGATCATTCCGGCGCACCTACCGCACCCTGCCACATTTGCCCGAGTCCAAGTAAATTAACTGCATCTCACGGATCTCCTGAGTCGCGTCGCCACAGAGTCAATCGGGGTTTGGGCGTCGCGTCGCCAAGCGCTCCCTACGACCCTACAACCACTCAGACCCATTTGGGACCAGATTCAGCCACTGTGAGCCACTGGGTGGGTCGAGACGCGTCACTTTCTCTCCGCGCCGCCCTTATCCGGCAATTCTTTATCAACAATTACACGTAAGACATGGGCAAGGTCGGCCTCCGGGCCGTCGGTCCACAAAAGAATCATTTGGCTGCAGGGCTGTTTCGCTCCCTCAGATAAGTAGAACTATCAATCTCACCATCATAGTATTCAGCTCCACCAAGAAGGAATCGTCTCACCTACTATTATACTAGCCAGTATTTCTAGCCAGTATTTCATCAGTTTGGCGAGATTCACCTTCTGCAATGGCGCAGCCTGCATACTCGTTTGATCCGCATGCTTACGCCTCACTGCCTGAACACAACGACTCACCATTATACCGCAAACAAAACGCTTCCACCTACCAGCAGCAGCACCCGAGCCAGCCCAGTGATTTTGGCAAACCAGATCATTATTGGTCAGCCCCGACGGGTGGTCGGCGGCATTCGCCGCCTAGCGACGATTCGTACGTGAACCCGCACGGCCAGCCGCACGGCCAGCCGCACAACTATGTTCAGCATGCTCAGTACCAGCATTACCAACAGCATTACCACCAGCATTATCAGCATTTCCATCAAAGCCCGGGCTATCCCCCGCACCACTACCAAAACTATCAAAACTATCAACCCGGCCCGAATGACCAGCAATATCCGACATTACAAAGCCAACCGATGCATAATGGTCAGTATTACAGTAGCGACCAGCACTATCACGGACAGCATTTCCAGAACGGCCAGCTCTTCCAAAACGGCCAGCACTTCCAAAACGGACAGCATTTCAGCAATGGCCAGCATTTCAACAATGGCCAGTATTACCAACATGGCCACCATTACCAGCACCACCAAGGTGGCCACTACCAGCCGTATCAACATTACCCGCCCTACCATCCATATGGCCACCACCCATATGGCCACCACGCGACGGCCTCGAACTCTATTCCTGATCTGTCGCACCAGGTACATAGTCTGCAGCTGAACCACAACAGCAGCTCTGTGAGTCTGCCGCCCCAGCCGCCGCTCCATGCCAGTGGCAGTGTTGGGAGCTTGGTCGATGCTAGAGCTAGCCCCAAGAGCAGCCCGTTGAGTGGAACTCCTTTGAATAGCAGCCCTTTGAACTCCAAACAGGCAGCCACCCCTCATTCGGCACCCACGGGCCAGCTTCCCCCTCCAGCCGGCCAGGGTCAGAGCCCGACAAAGGCGTGTAAGAGTAGCCCGCTCAAGAAGGTCACACCGTCGCCGCCTCGCCACGCACCCATTGCCCAGGACTACGCCTCAGACGTGCGGCTGAAACGCAGCTCGCCCGCGAAAAAGCCCAGCGTGAGTCCTCCGAAGTCGAGTCCCACAAAGGCGAGTCCCACAAAGACATCTCCTCCAAACACAAGCCCCACGAAAACAAGACCCCCGTGGCCGAAAGTGGAGCTGTACCAGCACCACAACAATACTGTCGACAATGTGGCGCGGCCGCCGGCCCACAGCACTGTGCCCCACGCCGAATCGGCACCGCCTACTCCGATAATGCCGCTGCGGATGTTCCGGTCCAACCAGGGCTCGAGCACGTCGCTGCCGTCGACTGCTCGGCAAGCAGCCACGTCACCCGAGAAAGCCCCACCGGTTCCTGATGCCCCCGCCATGCCGGGCATGCCGCCGCCGCTGCTGGCACACCGCGCCGCGACGTTCAGTGCATCCTCGATTACGGCCTCTCCCGCCAAGCATGCCATACCGGCCCTCCGCCACTCGGCTTCGAAAACAAGCATGCACGCGAACTTGCGCACGGTCACCACTACCACCACCACCACTTCCGTGAGCGTGGGTGGAACCACGGTCGGCTCAGCCAGCACCACCGTGGCATCAGCGGCGGCCGGGCCTGCAGCAGCAGCCAGCAGCGGCGGCCTCGGCAAGAAGTCTGCGTCGACGCTGTCACTGAACCGCCTGGACCGCCGCCTGCCGCCATTAAGTATCCCATCGGAGTACGTGGCGGCGCCGTCGTCCGCAGAGGGCATGTCGATCCGCGACCTCGTGACGCCGCCCACGCCGTTCACGGAGCCCGACATGCCGCTGGACTCGCCCAGCCGTGGCCTCGTCATGCCGAAGTTGTTTGGCGGTGGCCGCCGGTCGCGCGCGGCGACGCCCAGCAGCGGCACGGCCACGCCGAGCTTCGCCAGCCGCATCTCGTCGCGCTTCGGCTCCGGTTTCGCGTCGAAGTTCGGCTCCCGCGCGGGCTCTCGAGCCAACACGCCGGCCATGCCGACGGGAGGGAGCAGCCTGGGACCGGGTGGTGTGCCCGTTGGTCCCAATGGGGCCACAGGGTGGCCGTCGATCGTCACTGGCACGCCGGCTGACATCGAAGCAGACTGGCCGGAGTTCACACCGCGCAGGCTGCCAGCGGCCTCGGTTGTGGATGAGCTGCGCCGCCTTGCCGAGCTCAAGTTCGAGCTCGACAACGTCGATGAGACCCATCGCTCTGCTCAGCGGACGCTCTACCAGCTCGGAATCACCGACGAGTCCGAGCCCGAAGTCAAAGGCTTCCTGGCTCGCGGCGTTTACTACTACCAAGCTGGGGGTGGCCACACCGACGAGGAGGGCAACTACGTGCACACCCCGGGTGAGCACATCGGCTATCGGTATCGCGTGGAGGCGCCTCTTGGCAAGGGCAGTTTCGGCACCGTGTTCCGCTGCCGTGATCACAAAACCGGCAGGTTGGTGGCGGTGAAAGTTACGGCAAACAAACCGGAGATGCACAGCCAGGCAAAGGTTGAGGCAACTATGCTACGCGCGCTGCTGGTCGACCAGCAAGGAAAGCCTGAACTTCATCACTTCCTTCGCTTCGTTGAGTACTTCCGGTTCCACAACCACATGTGCATAGTCACGGAGATTCTAGGGCCGAACCTGTACGAGCTACTCAAACGCAACGGCCATCGGGGTCTAGGCGAGCTCACCGTGCGCTATGTCACCCGACAGCTATGCGAGGGGCTCGAGTTTCTGGCCGAGAAGGGGATTATTCACTGTGACCTCAAGCCGGAAAATATTCTCGTGAGTGATATCGAGCAGGGTCAAGTCAAAATCGTGGATTTCGGCTCAGGCTGCTACGAGGGACGTCGCCTCTACACGTACATTCAGTCCCGGTTCTACCGAGCTCCCGAAATCCTGCTCGGTATGCCTTATGGGTTTGCAATCGACATGTGGAGTTTAGGCGCAATCGTACCTGAATTGCTGCTGGGGAAGCCGCTGTTTACAAGTGTCGACGAGAAGGACCAGGTTGCACTCATTGCACAGGTGCTTGGGCCGCCCCAACGAGTAGTGCTTCAACGCTGTAGCCGGGCTGGTGCCTTCTTCCGCTTCGATGGCATGCCCCTCGAGCTCATCAACTCAAAGGGCATGCTGCGCGATCCGCCGGGATCTACGCCAATTGAGTCAGTGCTAGCAGATTTCTCGGAAGACGCGATCGATTTCGTACGCAGTACGTTGAAGTGGGCGCCGGAAGCACGCTTGGCAGCGAAAAAGGCGGTCTACCACCCATTCGTTCTGGGATACTAGCTATACAAAAAAACAATTAACATGCATTTATCCACATAATATCTAGATTTTATCTATCCGATCCATCGTTTATTATCATTGCCGTGATGCCTACGCCTCACCCGATACATGCGGAATTTCTCTGGTCTGTAGGGCAGCCGTGCCCTGTCAGCCAGATATATCGCCGCGTCCATTGGCTCAAACGGGCCGGACATATATCTCCAGGATACTCAAGACAAGCAGGCAGTGAGTACCACGATCTGCGGAAGCTAAAAACAAAAAGCTGACACCGATTATATAGATGAGAAGTTAGCACTTACTAAATAAATAATGTCCGAATGGGTATCGGCGAAAACGATATTCGGCCATAGCCCTTTAGGCAGGCGCCCTTGTGACCCTCGGCACTCGGTGGATAGGTGCGGGGCACGAGATGCGAAAGGCCGGCCTATTGTAACCCTTATCGACGGCCGTCACGATGTAAGCAAGATTTGCCCCTACCTCTACCCCGCGTGTATCCCGGCCGCCAGCGCCAGAGACATAATAAATACATAAAGGCTGGGTCATATCAATTCTGCATCCTGACATTGCCTAGTAAACCATTGGTCTTCCAAGAGCAAGAAAGAATAAACCAGATCAGTAAAAAGCACTGTGATTCAAGTGAAGTGACCAATTTCGCATCGAAGTTGAAAGCCACACTGAAAGCCACACCACGTATTGGCAATAATATAACTTCAACACAACACCAACGCGACCCCGACAACAACTAATCGTGATGAGTGAAGGAGACTATGACGCCGTGGCTAATGCCATTAAGGAAATCTTCCCCAACGAGGAGTACGATGACGGCAGCACGGGCCCCGTTATCCTGCGTCTTGCGTGGCACGCGTCCGGCACCTACGACAAAGCGAGCGGCACTGGTGGCTCGAATGGTGCGACGATGCGCTATAAGATGGAGGCTGAGGACGGAGCCAACGCTGGCCTCGAGTATGCCCGAAAGTTCCTTGAGCCGATCAAGGAGAAGTTCCCCTGGATCACCTACGCCGATCTGTGGACGCTGGCTGGCGCAGTAGCCGTGGAGACTCTTGGCGGTCCCAAAATCGACTGGAAGCCTGGTCGGGTTGACTACATTGACGAGAAGAACGTACCCCCCAATGGCCGTCTTCCCGACGCCACGCAAGGCCAAGACCACTTGCGCCGTATTTTCTACCGCATGGGGTTCAACGACCAGGAAATTGTCGCGCTCAGTGGCGCACACAATCTCGGCCGTACGCACGCGAACCGTAGTGGCTTCGATGGCCCATGGGTGCCCAACCCCACGAAGTTCGGTAACACGTTCTACCGCCTGCTGTTGAATGAGGAGTGGAAGATGGGAGAGAGCCCCGCCGGCATGAAGCAGTACTACGATGAGGACAAGGAGCTGATGATGCTGCCGACGGATATGTCGCTGATCAAGGATCCTAGCTTCCGCGTGTGGGTCGAAAAGTATGCTGACGACAAGGATCTGTTCTTCGCTGACTTCGCCAAGGTGTTCAGCAAGTTACTGGAGCTCGGCCTGCGTCGTGGGCCGGACGGCAAAGCGCTGATTAACGAGGTGAAGGTCAAGGAGAGCCACATCTAGTACGTACATAACAAGCCAGTCATATTATTATTATAATCTACCACTACACTCCTTTCATGAAGCCTGGTAACGGGAAATGTGTATCACATACCTTTCAATAGATGCTGTTTAATTTTAATGATACATCATAGCCGCCTTATCATTCGCCCATGAGTGCCTATGAGCGGGGTCTTGGCATAACCCTGCAGTTGTTGACGCTCGCTCGGGGAATATTTTATAAGAAGGGTGTGTGCCCGAGGAATCCTATAATATTGCTGGCGAGACTATATAATGTGTGTAAAGACTGTGTAGTAATGAATAAATCAACGGTGGAATTAATGTGATAAATATGACGTCACACCAGTTTGTATAAAGCCTCGGTGATCGGTGTTACACCGTCGAGACACTCGATCTCTTTGTCGAGTGTCGCGCAAAAAGCATTCCTGTCAGTAATGAGGACCTTGATAATGAGTGCGACATTTTTGCGACTGATCGATCGCGACATCGTGCGATCCAAGTAGTGTTTTTCGGCGTCGCGACCCACGTCTATGCAACCGGTCGCATCGCCGTTACTGAGGGTTCCTGGACTCACGATCGTGTACTTCAGCCCGCTCACCGTCTCCAGATACTGATCCGCTTGGTGCTTCGCCTGACCGTAGTGGTACAATGGGTGCTCGCGGCTCAGCTGCGGCGCTTTGCTCGAGCCAAGATATGACACCATCACGAAACGCAACACTCCCACGATCTCGCGCGTGGCTTGCATGCAGCGAATAGCCGCATCGCAGTCGATTTTATACGTCCGCGGAGGACCGCCTTTGCCACCCGCACCAGCAGCCCACACCACCACATCTGCGCCATCGAGGACCTGCACAAACTGCGTCACGCTGGCGTTCTCGATGTCAAATTGCTGTGGTATGGCACCAGTTGCGGCCACATCATCTCGCTGACCAGGATTGCGGTATAGAGACACGACTTTGTATGTCTGGTCTTTGCTCAGTTCCTTGGCCAGCGAGAGGGCGACGCGACCATGGCCCCCGATGATTTTCACCACGGGCATACTGTTTGGTTCAGAATTCGGTTAGTGTCTGTCCGATCCACAAAAGTAAAAAAACAAAATTGTTGCCCAGAATTGAGCTTGCAGTTACCTGACCGGATACACAGTACTTGCTGAGCGATCTGGTTCAAGAAAAACTGACTGACTGGTGGTACTGTACTGTTTTTAGTGCTCGCAGTGTACCTTTGAGATCACTGGTGAAAATGACTTCCCTTTAGCGTTCCTACTCGCTTCTCGCTTCCTATCTTCCTCTCCTCTCCTCACTCACCAGGACCCGAAGTTTGGACCACTCGACACTCACACAAATACTAAATCTTGGACAATAGATAGATCTAGGTTATGAAGGTATTTCCTATGGTAAGCCAGACCTACTAATGATCTAAAGTATCTTCACCAGAAAAAATGATCGTCGAACGATGAGTAAAGCTAACGCCAGTGTCTGACAGGTCCCCTCCTATATATAAATTCTCTGTGTTATTCTCTGCTGCCAGGGCGTGTGCTTGACGAATGTACTTCACTGATCGCCTGGGCAGCCCTTTTACCCCCGCATATCTTGCGCCGCGTCAGAGATCGTTCGCACGCTAAGGGTTACCCTCGAGAGCACTTGTATGGCTGAGGTCTTAGCCCAGGAGGGCCCTGACTAACCTGATGCACTCTACCCTAAGAACCTCGGCCACTGCCCGATTTTAGGGCTGTGCGTCCGTTCCTGCATAAGATAGTCTCCAGCCAGGCTTCGATCTTCATGGGTGACCCCTATGATGACGGATTAATTAGTATATCTAGCAATCTGGCTGCAACATATACTAGAGAAGAGAAGTTCGTTACCAACCACAATCCTTCGGGCAAGCGGGGGCGGCAGTTTCATGGATTGGGATGGGCGACTTGGAGTCAGGGTCATGCGGGCTCCCATCTGACCATATAGGCAAATAGCACCCCTCCATTAGATCACACAAATCAGCGATTCTTGCAGATAAGATAACAAGTACGATGAAGCTGAGATTTATTTCTTGTTTAATTTTTTTTAAAGAATCGGATGTACTGCACATTTTTAGAAAAGCGAGGCTGCTGACCAGGATGAAGCAGCATCCATGGCCGGCTGCCGATTACGACTTATGCATCTTGCTTCGACAGCAGAAGAGTGGGAAGACAGTCCAAGGGTTCGGGTATTTTAAACACAGCCGCGCATGTCTTCTTCCCTTAGTCCGCTATCAAAGACTCATGCTTGAGCCTCACGTTCCTTGCTTTCTGGTAGATCCGCCATTCCTTGATATAAGTAGGGAGGGGTATATGACCAAAAGGATTATTTTATGGAAACATTACATTATTTATTATTATCTCGCACCCGTCTACCTCTGCTTTCAAAGAAGTAGGTTAATGCCAGAAAAATTTATCACTCAACCCGAAATCAGGCGGATGTCCGACTTAGGGTCCGTGACAATCACCTACGTGCAGACGCGCTCTTTGCCCCAATGCACCTGTCTGAGAACCCGAAACCTGACACCAAGCCGCACTACGCAAGCCGATCCCCTTTGATCAAGAGTCTGTGAGAGATTTCAGGTCAACTGTAATTACATACAAAAACAAATTACTGGATGTCATCAATAGGCTGGTACTCTAGTGTCATCACACTGGTAAGTGGATGCTCGTTCTGCTAAGGAGCGTTATGAGTATTGGGGATTCGGCGATCAGCCGTGTGTGCTCGGATGTATTTGTTTATGCGATGAAGTCCTTGGCTTGGGGAGGCGGGCGAAGGGGAGTGGAGCCGCATGCATGGGTATCCCACCAAATCGTGGCAATTTAATCAGATGGCAACCGGATCCGCAGGGTTATACTGGATCACAAGCATTCGGTTAATTCAATAATGCATAGATATCGCATTTATAGCTAAAAACATAGAAACCTCGGTATGAGAATAGCACCGCGCTCGATCTACACCTTGCATGCAGGCTCAACCTCTTTGCCCTCGACCTAATGTGATCTCATGCCGAGAACACACAACATCATGTGGAAGCTGGTACCCTAAGGCAACATTGGCTTCGAGATGCGTGGAAGCGCCAAGTTTTCCCGATGCAGCTAGAAGTGGGATGGGTCGCGAACGCGCCGAGACTGAGACAGGACGCCAGACACGAAAGCACGAGTTCCAATCAGTAAACAATATGGAAGAAACCATTTCACATCAGTATATGGTTGCGGCAATAAACCTCATACAGTGAGGCTTTTACGAGTCTCTATTTTCGCCTGAGCAGAGAAGGGTAATGCGATTTAATTCAGCAACAATTTGCCCACCGGAAGCAACATGCATGCTCACGATATGATACGCGGTTAGGCGGTCTTCGCAGGGAAGAAACGCGTATATTCAGGGCGAAGAATATGATTTTCACATTTGGGTTGAAGGAGTAATCTCGTCATCTTGCAGGCGGCCCAAGCCGAGGCGGGGTAAGAAATACCGAGAGACTGCCGCACCCTGAAGCGCAAAGATTACGTGGGTCTTAGAATCGGGGTTCCGTCCGGCGTTGATCGCATTTGGTAGGGTACCACGCTTAGGTATTGGCCCGATGGGCGATAGCATTTTTTTAATACCTCTAGGTGCCTTCATATGTCCTCACAGCTAAATTCGCGCTTTTGCGAGCTGTTTTTCTAATGCCCTGAACTGCGGCATGCTAAACACGCGGGCGGTTCCTTACTAAGCATTATTTGCGATCGCGCCGAGCTCCACGTTGGGGGCATGATTGTGATTGAAAGCTCGCAAGAGGAAGAGCGTGATCGATCATGCGATCTATACACACCAAAAAGGAAACAAGTAAGTATCTGAGGACATTTACGCAGAGTTAAGCCCCGCGTTGTGGCCTTTTCCCCCGCCATCTCAAATGTCGCCAAGTATCTCAGGTAGAGAGACGTAGATTCCGTAAAATAGAGGACAATTTTGCACAGAACTCTTGGTTAGATCCATAAAACCTGTCGAATCAGCTACAAAACAGTCGTATTTACACTCTTGGTGCTAAACTGATCTTAAGGTGGTGTCGGAAAGGCGATGAGAGTACCGTGAGAGCACTATGCCTGGTGATTCAACATAAGAAATCTTCCAAAGCTCAGAACCAGATCCTCTATGTGCTCTTTTACGTCCTTATTATAAGCGGAGATGTTTTCAACTCCGGTGCTATGTCTGGTTTTGACTATTTGACAACTTCCAACCACGAAAACTAACATACCACCTACCACTACTTGTCACGTTCATTCGAAAAAAAAATGAAGAAGCTACAAAACTGTACACGAATCCTCAAGTGGAGTCACTTCCAAATGCAATGACACATATATTTTCCATGAAATGCTGCAGATCTCAACCCGACCTACTGACCATTCAGTCAGAGCTTCAATGAAAACAACAACTGTCCGCCTAAAAACTACCAATATGGCACTGGCACATACTAAGAAGTGATGTGTACATCTATTGCCAAAAATACTTGTGAAGTAGCCAAAAAAAGCTAGAGTAAAGGCATACACAACATTTCTGGGTTCGAAGCCTTGGACGATACTACGTCATGAAATGATGTTGATCTACTAAATAACAACAACAGAAACAACAAAAAGATGTTTAACGCATCACAATGTGGAGCATATGGCGACCATAGGAGCTAATATGGAAATATTTGACTTTCGCGCATCTCAACATCGGACCTTACTCTCGCTGACGCTGAACGTATTCGAAAATGCCAATAAGAGTGAGATAAACTAGATTCCCTTGGTTATATCATGCGTGTGAATACTAAGAAAGTGGTTTTAGAGATATTGTTGGACTACATCGTCAACCAAGCTACCTGAATGTTCGCGGACTCAGTCCAGCTAAGCGCAGTCATTGTATGAGTTCTTGCTTTGATGCAACTAACGACATTACCGTACACTAAGGAGCATAAAACTAAGCACTGGGTATACTTTTGTTTGCTTAAATATGGCTCTATACTCGCAAAAAGCTGAACACGTTCAAAGGTATAAATTATGGATTATCACAAGTTCAGCCACTCTGAGTCGTGTAGTCACTCTCGCAAATAGTTCGAAACAACGCAATATGGGATTTTATTCTCCTGAAAGCTTTATACCTCAATTTTGCGATCACATTTATAGGAAAAGTTGGCAAAGCCAGACATATTGGCTGAAATAGTCCAAGGGGATAATTCGAACCGTGTTTGCGCAAAAGTAGAAGAAAGTCTTGCATGTATAGAGCAAGTGCAGCCATCTTCATTGCTGTAAAGTCTAGCGGCACAGAATTGTATATTCACAAAGAGACAAGGAGTGATATAATACCACTGTTCTTAATATGTACACAATGTAAACGTGAGATCAATGCACCGGTTCATAAATGAAAAATCATGTTTGGACCACCAGTTAACGAATACTTCGTGAGAATTTGCCGTTTAGGGGGACATATGGTCTCCACTACCATTATTCTCTAACTAACTCAAATCAAGGAAATAAACGAGGATATCTTCTCATACATGGTCAACTATGCCGGCAAGCATCAAATAGCCAATGATGGTATGTTGCTGATGCTGTGTTCTACCTTTTTGCCAAACTACTTGGACCCGTGCATGGCAGTGTTTGGTATTAATAGGGAGAGTTTTTGAGAGTTCTGCAATACCATGGCCAGCTCAGGCATGCATTTTAAAGGATTTCTACGTCTAAGAATCGACGGTGATAACAGCTTGACAGATTGAACAAGATGAACCAGTGTAAGCGATCGACGCTACCAACGATCCGCCCGAGATTAATCTCTAGACTAAGTCATTTTCAATTTCCATGAATGATTGATGTTGTTTTCCCTTCAGGATCAAATTTAACTGAGTGGGCAGCCTTTTGAGTGAATCATGACTGATATATCAAACCTGTTATGAGACTTCGACAAGAGCCAAGAGTAACGAGCACGCGGTGCTTCAAGGCTTCACCAGGAAGGCTGCCCACGATCCTGATCTAATCCGGGCTTCGTCGAATCGCTAGCGTACCATTTTTTTCTTTTCAGAAGTGCGCCTGGTTATTGTTATAATGGGAAGTGAATCTTGGCCACATGCATAGGAATTGCCCCGTAACCGCCGACGCACACAACCCCCCTGTGGACGCTCAGATCTACAACTGATTGACAAAGTAACGAGAAATTTGTGGTAAAACTGCAGAATTCAAACGAAAAAACCTCATAACACAAACCATATCATCTAACAGTCCTAAATTCACTTGGGGATCATATGTTTCCCCACTCGAGGGGATGCTTGGGACGGGGCTTGTACCGGCTGAACACGAATAGCTATCAAACTAATAGCCCAATTGGTTACGAAAAGGAAATTCTCTATCTAATTGAGCATCAAATTGAATTTTCTTGGTTGAACAACTGCGGTAGCTTTTGGCTAGGGATGGTCGCGGAGGTGGCTGAGGCTATGGTACCATTCTTCAGGTTTTCACCGTACCTCGAGATCAGCCCAGGGCAGCAGTGTAGGGTTCGTACCTGCGAATCGCAGCCTCTCTGTCAGGCGCATATGTACCAGCAGGGCAGCTTGTACCACTTGCGTGGGCTGGGGCCGCGAGGGCGGGGGGCCCACAGTCGACAGTCGACAGTTTACATTCGATAGACTGCCTGCGGCAGTCAGAAGACCTACAGCAGCAGAAAAGCAGCTGTAATAGGGTGCATATATAAACATAAGAGGAGCTGACAGGGTATCTGAGAGCACTGTGCCATGCAATAGATCGTCACTCGGCATACACCGTTCTGCAGCTCGTCTCATGGAGATCGCAATTAGAAATTAATAAATACTATGCATTTACCTTCGAAGAAGCCAGTTCAAATTGATTCAGGTATGATCGGGGTCGAGTCTGGCTCTGTGGCTTGCTGAATACCGTCGTACCCTTTTTTTTCCGACTTCTCATCAGTGTCCATCAATTTTCTAGACGGAATCGCGGCTTCAAATGCCAGCTTCCAGTCCCGCAAATCGATCCAGCGTAACAAGAGTTCGAAAGCCTGGTTAGTTGTCAGCACTCTTCGGCCGCTTACCTTGATGTTCTCGTCAATGGGTAGACGGGCTGTCCTGATGTGTTGGCGCTCAGCTTTGTTAAGACACAAGTTTGTGTATCGATTTTTATCGACAATACCACCCACATAGTATGTAGTGCCTGCTTCAAGCACTTCAAGGACTTCCTCAGCGTCCCCCGTTAGATAGACTGCATTAGGAGTTGTCGGTGGGCCGGCCCCATCTGAGTCCGCCGAGATTGACAATTCTGGTTGCGCTGACGAATGAAACGTTAAATAATCTCCACTGATGAAGCGTATATCTCGCCATAACTTGTAAGATCCATGCATCTCGTTATCAAATCTAGACTTGAGCAATCCATCAAAACCAGAGATCACAAGATCTACTGGCCTTGATGCGCGCCGGTTTTCGCTGTAGCAACGCGTTAGTTGACCCGCCAACGAGGTACGCTCTGGTACAGTCATGTATTCATCGAAGCCACAATCTATCACCACAGTAACACCAGAGGGTTCCTGTTTCAGCGACTTTGCTGGTCCCCGATTCCGAGTTGGGTTTCGCTTTCGCGCCTCACGTCTTTTAAGTTTGCGTTTCTCTATGAAATCATCACGATCCAACTCCATGCGCTCCATTTTCTTCTGTCTCTTGAACGCGGATTTTGTCATCCCCTCCGGAATATTTTCCCCTGCATACTTTCTAAACCCGCCCACTACGGACTGCGACCCTTGGTCTGCGTCAGCTTGCCCATTTTTTGAGCTTGGTGATAATATTTGGGGTGTCCCCGGGGTTTCACCTACTAGTTTCGCAATCGGTTTCGGCATCGATCTCTGGGGGTTCCCAGCACCTCTGAGACTGTGGAGGTGGTGATCAGCGTTAATGGCAGTACGTGCCTGTAAAATTTGGGTGGCCCTAGGGCCACCCAAATCATACGCGTATGGGCGACGAGATATTAGTACAACAAGCTTCGATGGTGGAACTGAGGGTGTGATCGGGGGTGAGCCCAGTTTCCAGCGTCTCATATTCCGGGCCACCGGGTAAAGTGTTGGGAAGCCAGGACCACGCGGGAATAGGCAGGATCAAGCGGGCAGGTGGATGAGGGGCAAGACAGGCGTGGATGTATTAGGGTAGTTATTATGTATAGGAGATTCCGTGAATAGGGGTACTGATCTATGAAGTGGAGATAGCGACTTTCGACGGTTCTAGACGTAAAAATCCCGCGCCCGCCAACCGGTGCTTCGCGGCATTTACCTGCAGCACAGAAGGTGAGGAGATAAAATCGCTCTCGGTAAAATACGCATCGGTCCAACCAGATCGGCGATCATCGGAGGTTCTTCGGCCTTCGCTTTTTCTTTCCTCTGAATTCTCTTCATCCGGTCCAGACTCCACCGCATAAAGTCAGGTGAATTATCCCGAACCCAAACAATTGTCAATTTATAGATTGTTGCAGGTGGTACCAAGAGGCTAGGGAAGAACATTTTACATTTCACACAGCGAAGCAGGAATGGTGAGCGATATTCGGTGGGATTCATTGGGCACTATGCATGATGTATATGGGCAAGGGCTACAATAATCTAAGAGTATATGGCTTACACCCTGGACCTAAAATGTAAGCATAAGCTGGCTAGAGATACAGATCGACGCAGGATTTCAGCCCGTCATCGGGGTACATGGGCCGCAGCGAATTGGCGAAGAATTTTGTTGCCGGAAAAAATATTGGGTAAAGTGCACCCCATCGAACAATGATTTTTTTTTCCTCCAGAAAGAGCTTGCTCGCTTAATCTCTCTCTTGAGTTCTGAGGCATATTATTAAGTCGAGGCTGAGTGCTTATTATTCTGGATACGCTCGGCCTGGGAAGTCCGGCTTACATGATGTAATCACTTATGCAGGGAGTCATAGTGCTTCGAGTCACGAGCGTGGACGCTGGGTGAGGATAATATGGAAGCAAGGGTTTAACAACAAAAGTAGCGCTTTTTGTTTGTTAGGGCAAATCAAGGAGATACCGTTTGAAGGGAATGCAATGCATGGCAGATATTTTGGATTGCAGATATATCCGATAACAAAGTAGGGCGACCACCGCGAGCAGTATTTTTTTGCGAGGAAGTTCCCGTACCAAACGGGGCCCAGAATTCCCCCTCATTTGCTCCTCACTGCGGCAATACGAGTTGCTTCGAAATTCGCTCAAAGAGCGGGGCAAAGCATGTTGTGACACAAAAATGACGCAGAATATGACAGTTTAGCCAAGTGTTGGCAGGTTGCGGCAATTTGGTAAGCATTTCAGTAATACCCTAACATCTCAACGTCCTCGTATCGTTGAAACCTGTCACAGTTGTGAGGTTTAGGCCTTTCTGTAGTTCTTTGAGGAGACAACGTGACCACACTATGCATATTTGATCTGCAGCACGCTCGTTGACAGTTAAGGCGGAGTCCTCCGCCCCTACCCAGCCACTTTGTCTGCCTTTATTTGGGCAGGGTGACGTTTGTGTGCGGCTCAAGACCGTTAGCCTCGCATAATAAGCGCGCTACTTTCTACTCTGCATTTTCCCGCAACCAAGGAGTATATATTGTCCGGAAGCCGCTCATTAGAGGTTCTTTTCCTTCATCTACCAAATCTAACAACCAGCATCATTCTGTTCAGATTACACTCTCATCGATCTAAACAGAAGTAAATACTACCACCACACATCATCTAAGCAAAATTTGGCACATTAGCACCGGTACCACACCGCCCCACATCACTGCCAACGTTAAACACCGGCAAGACCTTTAGCCCCTAAAGCAATCCCGAATTCAAGACCCGTTAGAACCTTGACAAAGAACTGCTTCGCACGATATCGCAGTTAGAGAAGTTCAACCCAACCCGGCCCATACAGCCCCCACATTCCCCAACTTCCCGCCTTTAAACACCATCTATGATTAAACGGGAGGAGGATTCATTGCACACGGGCCAAGAGGTCCTGTCAGAGCTGGCGGATCTGTCTCGCCAGCGTGAAGGTATGCGATATAAGGGATCGGTGGAAGAGGGAATCGCAGAGGTGGACATGAATAACACCAAGAACAATGGTAATCAGGATGGCGCGACTACTGCCCGCTCTACTTCGCCTGGCGAATGGGCAGCAAACCCTCGCTACGGAGAAGTTTGGGCGGCCCAGACGCAGTTGTGCCCCACCGTGAACGACATCAAGCAGGAAGACCGTGCTTCCCCCAGCAGTGACTACCGTGTAAAGGTTGAAACAGCTGACACGAGTGACATGAGCGACGTGGACCGCATGATGCTATTGGTACAGGCCCAGAACAAGCAGCAAGACTCGCCGCGTCAGCCCACGGGCAACCGTCCTTTGTTTTGCTGCAGCGTCGATGGCTGTGGCAAGCAGTTCAAGCAGCGTGCCCATCTGCACGCCCACATGAGGAGCCACAGTGGTGAGCGCCCGTACAAGTGTCCTCACGATGGCTGTGGCCGCGAGTTCAGCCAGCGCTGCAACTTGCGTACGCATATTCGCAGCCACACCGGCGAACGTCCATACAAATGCGAGTTTTGCGACCGTACATTCAGCCAGCAAGGAAATATGCGCCACCACTTGTTGATCCACTACCACGAGCGCCCGCTCAAGTGCAAGCTTGGCAACTGCAAGAAGGCATTTAATCAGCTCGGGAACCTAAAGGCACACCACAACGTTGCACACAAGGAGGAGCTCGCCCAGTTCACGAAGATTTTGGCATCTGGTGTGTCCGTGGATCAGCTGAACCCCTCTCAGCGTGAGATGTTCCAGTACTTCAGCGAGCTGTATAAGAACAGCAATCGCGGCATCAAGGGCCGTGGCAAAGGCACCAAGACTATTGCCACGAAATCCAAGGCCGAGAAGAATGTGTCTGTTCCGGGCATGCCGATTGACAACATGTCTCCCAGCATGCCGCCGAACATGCCTGTTGCCAATACTGCGATTGCTTCACCGGCGATCGCACAAGCTGTTGCCAACACCGTCCAGAAGCCGCTTGCGCCGAAGTCGATGCAGGCACCGTCGGGCCCGAAATCTGCCGTGCCGAAACTGAAGATCGGCCATCGCCGCACGGGATCGACAAGCTCGCAAGCGTCGCAGGCCTCGCAGGTTCTGAAGTCCCCCGCCATGCCTTCGTCGGCTTTCCCCCCTGATTCGTCAACAACTGCTTCGCCGTCATTGATGTCGCCCCGTGGCGTACCGTTTGGACGATATGGTTCGCCGGCTGACTCGTTACAGAGCCCGTCAGGCCCGGTGTTCTCTCCGCGCTACAACTATCCGGAGCCTCCGTTTTACCCGGATCAGCAGCAGCAGCACCAGATGCAGCAGGGGATGATGAACCCAATGACGCAACAGCAGATGCCTCAGCAGATGCCTCAGATGCAACAGCCTATCATGCAACAGGCGATGCAGCAGCTGCAGCAGCAGCAGCACCGCCAGATTGCGCCTCGACCCTCGAAGGAGGCGGAAACTTTGCAGCGCCCTCCTTCGCTCGTGTCTGCATCCGACATCTCATCGGCCTCATCTTCATCCTCATCTTCCCCGCGACCTGTCGAGTCGATGCACCGCAATCTACTCGAGCCTTTCTCTGATCATGAACATGATGATCCTCTGAGCCGTGTTCCGCACGCGAATAGCACTAATGGCGCCGACAGCATTACCGGAACTGGTCACACTAATGAAACCGGTCGCACTAATGCTGCTGTCAACGCGATGAGCAGCCACACCGGCAGCCTAATGCGTGCGCCGAACACCGAGGAGTTCCCTGGCAAGCTCGAGTTCCCGGGCAAGCTCGAATTCCCTGGCAAGCTCGAGTTCCCTGGCAAGCTGTCGCAGGACTTTACCCAGTTTGATGGTGCTGCTTCGGCCCGCAACTCTCTCGGTGCATTCCTCGACTTCTCTGTTGGCAAGCTGGTGAGTCCGCGCGTGTCGATCTTTGGCATGTCATCGGGCGATTTGGCTTCGCTGGCCGGTGATATGTCGCAGCACCAGGTACCTCCACCGATGCCACCAGTTCCTCAAGCGGCTCAGAATCAAGATTTTCAACAGCATACCCAGCCTCAGCAGCAGATGCCCCAGCAGATGACCCAGGGGCAGATGCCTCAGCAGATGCCTCAGATGCCGCAGAACACGGATCGAAGTAATTCTCTTGCATTTGACATGAACATGTCCCGCATGCCCAGCTTGGGCAGTTTATTCATGCCCATGCCGATGGGAGCACCGACGGGCGCACCTATGGGAATGATGCCGATGGCACCATATATGCCTAATATGCCCAACGGCACCCGCATGCCTAGTATCCCCAACGTTGCACCGGATGTCACACTCGGCGAGCACTACTCAGACATGTTCCTCCACGTCCCGGACAACTCTGCCGAGCCGATTCAGGCCGACCATACATTTGGAACTGAGAATTCCCACAAGAACAACAACAACAACATGCCTACAACTTTTTCGCCTCACGAAATGCATTTGGCCCCTCAAGATAACATGGCACAGGCGTACGCTATGCAGGCGCCCATCATGCAGTTCAACTGACTGCAAGTAATGTAGGCCATTGTATTGTATTTCGCATTAGCATAAGTCAAATAATAATAATAACTATATGAAAGAATACACCGAACCTGTGATCCAGTTACCCAACTGGGATCCGAAGACGTGGTCTTGCTGAGAAGTTCCCTCAATGTCCCGTGTTGAGTTGTACAGTTATGTTCTAACAAAGGCTATAACTAATGCAATCTAGTATAGAGCAATTAAATTAGTGGTGTGAAAGGTTCTATTGTTGTGTGGTGGTACAGTTTATTAGTGCCGTGCAAGCGACTAAGTGGTGAGAGATGTTTGGGCTGGAGTCATACGTCTGCGAACGCCTCTAAACGGTGAGGCTGCGTGCTGAAAGACTGGAATTATGCTGATCGAGCCAGTCCTTGGCGCTTTCATACGACATCAGAGTGATCGCCATTGCTGGCACGACTCGCGCCAGGTTCGCCGACAAGCCGCGGTAGAAGCCAGCCCACCGCTCGTGGCGCCAAACGTCTTTGATTGCGCTCACAAGGCCCATTTCGCAGTACTGCATGCGGGCCCGTACAACTTGGTGTGGATACATGGCAGTGGCAGCAATGATTTTGGCTACGGACGAAGCCAGGAAGTAGACAGCAGTGTCAGGGAGTGTAGGAGTTCTAGCTTTGATCCACGGCTTCAGAGGGCCGTAGATCGAGAAGTATAGAGCGGACTGAGCCGTGCCTAGTGTGCCTGGCCAGAACCCACGCCAGAAGCCTTTGACTCCAGAATGCTGGTATATTATGCGTGTATTTTTCCAGATACTTGCTGAAGCATCGGCATCCCCTGGTTTTGAGCCTAGAATTCGGGTTTTGAGTACCCAGATCGGGTTAGTGAGGGCTTGTGACATGATGCCAGCGCTGAACGCACACAAAAGGTACGTTCCACTGGTCGGCTGGAGATTTAAGGGTGGCTTGAACACGACTGATTGAAGCATATCGTAGCAGCCGAAATAAGCTCCCCAGGCGGCTGCGTTGCCCAGTAGATTCGGGGTGAGGCCTCGGTAGGCATTGGCGACACCTTCTTTCCACAGATCGCGCAGCACGCCGGTCAGCGTGGTACCCCGCCCGACCTGTAGCCGAACCTTGGCAAGATCGAGCGGGTGCATCGTGACGGTGGTGACGGCGCCGGCAAAAGCCCCGGCATAGACACCATCCATGGATGGCAAACCCTAGCTATGGCCCGAGCTATGGCCCGTGCAGATTCAGGCAATTAGTGCGATAGCAAGTGAGGCTAGTTCTCCGTTTTAGGTGCACAAATAGAATTGCAAAGCAGGAACAACTGCCTTTCAGCGCACCTCCCCCTAAATCTGCTGCGTTTTTTCGGCGCGGACCCCGGGCGCTCGCCCCGGATCGCACGTTTTGCGTGATTTTTCGCCGTTGGGTACCCTGGTTTTTTGCAAACCCTGCAACAGCCCGCTGCCGCTGAGGACCATGCATAACCCTGAACCCCGACAGGTGACAACGAGTGACGACGCTGTCCCCAAGTTGACCGTTGGCTACCGGGGTCCCGGCTAAGCCAATGGCCGATCGACAGTGAGCGATTTTTTTGAATCACCTCAACCTGGGTACCTGTACATATATCGCGCATCTAATCAGCTTAGGTTGGAACCATGCCGAACACTAGCAAAATCGATACCAGCAAAATTGAAGCCACGCTGCCTGCCGTCGAGCAGAACGGTGCTGCGCTAACTAAGCAGTTCTACGCCCAGGTTGCCAGAGATGCCTACCTGAGCCCTTACTTCAATCCGATCCGCGAGGACGACGCCAGCCAGGCGCTGGCACTGGCCTCAGCAATCGTTGAATATGCCTCAGCCGTCGATCGCGATGCTGAGAAAACCGCCGCGATCGAGGATTGGGTCCACAAGCAGAACCAGCGTAACGTTGCGCTCTGTGTATCCCCGGAAGACTACCGCCGTTTTGCTGAGCAGGCGCTCCTTGCCTTGAAAACAGTGCTGGGTGCCGAGGAGGCCGTGCTTGAGGCATGGCAACAGGCCTACGACCACCTCGCTGTTCAGTTCATTGCTCGCGAGACCGCGCTTTACAAAACGATCTCGGCACCGTCTGCGGGCGGTTGGAGTGGATTCCGCGAATTTGTGGTTGTGCGCAAGGAAACTGCTGCCCGCAGCGTTGAGGCTGTGTGGTTCGAGCCTGTCGACGGTAAGCCGGTTCTGAAGACTCTTCCGGGCCAATACATCACTATTAAGGCTACTACGGCCGACGGAATCACTCACATGCGCAACTATTCTGTCTCGAGTGCCCCGAGTCCGAAGGGATACCGGATCACCGTCAAGGCAATTGGAGCTGTCAGTAAGTGGATCCACGCCCTGAAGGTGGGTGACAAGGTCGAGCTCCGACCGCCGATGGGAACCCTCACGCGTCAGCTCGGCATTAATACATTCAAGCACACCTCTTTCATTGCTGGCGGCACGGGTATCACGCCGCTTGCGGCCATGATGCTCTCGGGAATTCCGGGCACCCTGTACTACTACGCCCACGACGACCAGGACCGGCCGCTTCTTGCCGAGCTCAAGGCGTTGCCGACGGTCAACTACGTGCCCACGAAATCGCGGCCCACGGCTGAGGAAATGGCCGCCGTGCCGAAAGATTCGGAGGTCATTTGCGTGGGGCCGCCGCCGTTCATGGCCAGCGTCAGACGATTGCTTGAGCAGGCGAACTTCCCCATGGAGAACGCCCACCTCGAGCTGTTCGGCTAAAATAAAAAGTTAGCATCCGTCTGCAGAATTTACATACCGTATAATAGCCAATTCACTATATATAAGTAGCTGGGCTTCATTTAAACTATATGACACCAACACTGGCACCTGAGGCCTTACCAGCTTCTACTGAGTGGCTATACATGGCGGGGAGATCCACCTGGTGGATACTTGGTGTGGTAAATCCACACTGCCTGGGGTGGTTCCATGTATATGGCTCTGGTGGGCACGGTCCGCGTCTCCTAACCACCCTCGGTTATCGGCGTACCCCACGTAAGGGGTGTCGCTCAGCTTTGTTCATACCTTTAACGCTACAGAACGGAAATGTCTCTGCAAACACTTTTAACCAAAGCTTCATACGAAGAAATAAAAGATGTTCAACGCTCGCCGTTCTGGCGCAAGCAGTTCTCGGGAGACGGACACGAACAGTGGTTCTTCAACGCTGCTAAAGAGACTCCGAACTACCACGAGCAGTTAGTCGTCTTGCAAATCCCTGATGATGTTGTGGGCCATGCTGGTATTGCACACGGTGGCTTTCTCGCTATGCTGCTCGATGAATCCCTCTGCTTCTGTGCGTATCCCGTTCTTCCCCACCATACCGGCGTGACCGGCTCTTTGAACATTAGCTATAAGGCACCTACACCAGCCGGTCACTGGATTGTGATTCGCAGCGTGGCTCAGAGTGAGCCAAATTCGCGAAAGGCTGAGGTTACAGCGGGGGTATACTCCCTCGAGTCACTCAATGACCTGAGCGCCCTGCCATGGGAATCCGACGCGAAACCGAGTGTTGAAGCGAGTCAGGTAGTGGTGGAGCCGAAATGGTGGAATAAGTTGACACATAAGTGAACAAAGTATAAATAAGAATAAATAAGAATAAATAAGATACCGACATAGGTAGTGTCCACCCAGAACCTTAGTAGTCCGTAGGCATAGGGCGTTTGTGTGTGTGGTGCTCAGAATCGAGTGTACCATTTTTCCATGGGATATTTCCGATCTGGTCTAATCACGTCACCATTCTCGTAGTTTGGAAGGACCTGCATTCCGGAGCGTACCCACACTCTCCGTCTCAGGAGCGCTTTGTGCTGGAGGTTAGAAGTTTTGCGGTGAGCCCAGTTGATACGGATCTGCAAAAAGTACTCACGACTGATATTGGGTGCCTTAAATGTAGGAGGCACGGGGTCTGGTAGAATGACCACCGATTTATCGAGCTGAGCGGTGAGATCGCCAGCTTTCAACTTGAGCTGCTGTTTGTCTAGGAGGACCCGTGTCTGGTCGACATCTTTGTTGAGGTTTTTCGCGCGGATTCGGGTAGTAGCCTCTAAAGTTACTTTGATGCCCGTAACTTCAATTTTCTCGTCAGTGAGCTCTACGGCTTCCAAATTCCAGCTGAACTTCTGCCCAGGGGTCAATAGCAACTCCGATCTAACGGTGAAGGTAGCCACGCTGGAACAGGTGGGCGCCATATCGTGACTCAGAGTAGAAACCAACCGGCTAAACAAGCCGCTCATGGTTTTCGTGCTCGACACCACGCGCGATGTTTTGGCATGGATCACGCCGTATGTTGTTACTGCATCCAACAAATCTTCAGGATCCGTGGGTAATATAGTGATTGGAAGACGTTGATGTGTGCTGGTTTTATTACGCAGCACTGATCCTGAAAACTCGACCTCGGCCTCGATGTAATAGCGGATATATGCTGTGTCTGGGTCCACGTCACTGAGCGAGGGTGGGAGGTAGTCTTTCTTGATCCCGTTCGTTTTCAGCGGGACCATAAATTTGAAGGGCCAAGTGTAAGAATCAGCTTTTAGGGAATATGACGATGCGAATTGTTCTCCAGGAGGAGGGAACAACTGCGACTCAAGATGTAAGACACCAGATGCTTCTTCGACTTGATCAGTGAACTTCTGACCAATATCATCCACACGTGTAAGATGCGTCATACACAAGCCGTATAAGCCCACGCGGACGCGCGTCACTTCTGTAGAGCTCTTGATTTGAAGCACGACTTTGCCTTGGACAGCATCGTGGTTTGTGTACCACGGCTGGTTGGAGTCAAGCTCAGCCTTGATAGAGACAAGCATCTAAGCCGCGGCTGCAGGCTATGCTCGCCTACCGTTGCCTGATATGACCGATAAGAACGGGGCCCGAGAGTTAGGCTAGGGCCTGGCCTCGGTGGGGACTCACTCGATAGAGTGTGCCAAGGAAACAGGGGTAGTCTGTGATTGTCCCAAACGTATTGCAGCCCGCCTTGCTTCCCCAAGATTGCGTCTGTCTGCGGTGCTCTGCTCTTGCCGGCGAACGTTGTCGGTATCTGCAAGGTTGTTGGGGCTGATCCACTTTGTTGTTCGCTAGGGTTACCCCGCTGATAATAATCACAAACCCTAAGCACTACTTCACACAAACTTACATACAGATTGATCCAGGGCTATGCTCCAGACCGCCGCCGCTCTGGGTTGACGCTTATTATGGCAGATGCAAGGGATTTCTGTCGTTCTCGTGGGGGTGCAAAATCCCGAAACAGATCAACAGCGTGCGGGGTGATAAGATTACAGACATTTTGAAGATTGCGGGGTTGATAGCGATGACTGGGGAAAAGGACGCAATCGATCGTGTGGGGAAGCAGGGTGCCAGATTGCTCGCCAAGCAAGCTAGGAACGGAATTTCCGGGGTTGATTGCAGGGCTAAAAATAATATTTTCAAGCCTACCTCTTTCCATGTGTGGTACTGCGTTATTTGACGGTGGAACCTGTAGGTTTGGTATATGCAGAATGGTACGTGCAGAGGTGGTTGGATTCCATGTACAATACGGGAAATATTGTGCGGTAAGATATAATAAGATATAATGTGTGTAATAAATATATAGAATATCAATTATTAGAAGCCAAGTTGGGCTAAATCGTTCATAATATGGAGGTACATCGCTGGGGACGAGTAGTTGTGGTTCAGCAGTCGGCGGGGTTTGAGGTTCGTCATATTGATAATATCGGCATGATCGACGTTATCTAGCGTGCCGCGATAGTCACCCCACATTGATGACTCGACGCTCACCATTCCGTCGTTATCTCCTTCTTTTTTCTGGATGTACTGCCCTGGCAGCCAAAAAGGCGAGACTATTGTAGGAACAAAGCGGGCTCCATAGCTGAAATATTTTACATCCGCGACATTCTGCACCGTGGGATTAAACACTTTTGTCATATAGTGCGTGGATAGCTCAGAAAAAGCACCATAACTAGGAGGGAAATTCTTAGTGATGCTGCGGAATATGTTGGCTACGGGAGAGCCATAGTGGGGCGTGGAGAGAGTCGTCAACGAAGCAACTTCCAAGTTGTCTGAGTTTTTCAGTAGCTTCGATATCATGTATCGGGCATCTAAGCCTCCCATCGAATGCGCAATTATATTGACGCAAGTTTTGGACCCGCTTTCATCGCCTAGATCTCGCAGCGATTCGTATAACGAGTTTCCTCGCAGCTCGATCGAAGCCATCGGGGGCACGGATCGAGCAACGACATGGGCCCCTTGCTTCTGAAGCGCCTTCTTTACGCCTCGAAAATATTCAAATCTATGACCTCCAGGGAGGTCAATGGCATCAAAGCCAAGCAAACCATGACAGAGAACTATAGCGTATTTAGTTGGTTTATATGAGCTACGAAGCGCCTTGAACTGGTCTACAATGATATTTGTCGGTTTCATTCACGTCCTCTGAGCCGAAACTAATAATCGTCGTAGCCTCAGATGTGACCACGGACTCAATTCTGCCCGCCTCGTATTTTCGCCAACTTTCAGAGGTTGCGGTTTGTCACCCCAGCCATTAGTTTACATGAGCGCGTAGTGTGGATCCGGGGGAGGTGGCTGGGTATGTCTGATTTTACCAGCAGGGCCGGGGCACAAGTCGACGTTATGGTACTCGTGAGCTGCTTCGCCAATGGCAATGGCACCTGCATTCGCTCTCCAGTAAGAATTAAGAGTACAAAATAACGCCTGAATATGCCTATGCTCTTTCAATATTTAAAGGCTAATGATTTGGAAAATATTTAGAGCTGATTCAAGCAGACGCTCAATCCCCTAAGCATTGTGAATCGATCTGGCTCAATCGTCCCATTGACTAGATTATCGAAGATTGGGTCGAACATGGTGGTACTTACTTTTGTTTCATGCAAGTATAGACTAATTGGGTGGTGAGCAGATACCCTATAAACCCTAACGCCTAATGGGTGACGTCACGCCATGGTGTACCCCCAGACCTACAAATTCGCTATGGAGATTGAGGGGAGGGAAGGCCCGCACCCTTGGTAGTTTGCCGACGACCCCCTACAGTGCCACGCCAGACTGCCGACGAAGGCGTGCTGTGCCGACATGGATGGTTGTGCCCAACAAGTAAAGATCAATGGTGCTCGCCACCTAAGAGGATCCTAGAAGTCAAAGAAATGACGCCACCTACGCTTATCAACGCCTCATTTTTTTTATACCGCAACTCATGCAGGCCCATGACGACACTCCCTCCACTGGCTGATAAGGCTCAATCCTTGCAAGCGTTTTGTGGACTGACTCCGTCGTTTCTACGCTAGGGTGCGGGTTTGCACAAGAAGTCAGAAAGAAATTACCCTAGAATTACCGGGCGCCTATGGTCGAGATATGTCTCATGATAGGATGGTGACGAGTTCTGCAGATAGGTCCACAGAATGTAGCAATCGTGCGGCAACTGAGCTCACCGGGGATGAACAAGAGAATTGAATTAAGCTTTTCATTTTCACAAAATTCCGATCTAATTTTATATTTACCTACGGCACGTGCATAGCATATCCATAGACGTCACTTAACGCGCGTAGTGACTCCATCCAGAAGGGCTGCGGCTCAGTGCCCAAATTGCAGGCCGCCCTCATGCACGGGACCCGCTTCATTGTCGCGGCAGTCCGTAGACTCGGCTTTGGATGGACCATAGGGTCAGGGTAGTGTCAGGAACTGAAGTTAGTCAGACCCTTTTGCATAACATTCCTCTGCAGCACCTCTCTCGGGTCTTTATATATCTTTTCGCCAGGCCAGTTCATACAGCTTCGAGCCATCAAGGCTAGTTTTGCTGAATTGTAACGCGTTCAGCTCTTTAAACGGAACGCCGAATTATATTGGCATACACAGTGCCTTATTAGATCAATGGCCGTTCAAGCGCAGGAGTACCACAGTAGTCATGAGCTCGAGCTCAGGAACGCTGAATCGGCGCATGCCTCACCCACGTCCGTGAACACCAAGGATGTTGATAATGCGAACAAATTACGCGTTAAGGCCAGCATAATGCAAGACGAGCTGGGCCTTATTCTCGCAAACGTGAAGACCATCAAGGCCAACTGTGCGAAGCTGAAGACCGAGAACCGATCGCTTCAGGAGTATATAGAATCGCTCATGGCTAAGCGATGAGAGTGCAGGCACCCTCACCAAAACTGGCAGCGATCGAGACGGCACACACGAGCAGGAGATCATCTAAAGCCACATGACGTGGCTGAGATCACAGAACATCACAACTTTACATGAGACTTGCGTCTTATGGTTTCGAATGCCGCAAAAAATGGTCGAATATACGAACAAACTACGAGTAAAGCGCGTTTGTATCTCGTATCATAGCCACAGCATACAACGAGCGAACTTCATAACTCGAAACGCATTCTTCCTGCATCGTACTATCGTATCTGATGTCATTAGAATTGATTCTCAAGAGAAGCGACCAGGTCAGACCTCATACTTACCACAGACACTCCTTAATACTGCTGGCGTTTCTCTAGACCGATCTTACTATTTATACCTTGTATCCTAAAATTGAATATAGTCGGGTGAGCCCCACCTTACATTGCATCGGTTAAATTACAGATTATCTACCAGGTGACCTACTAACCGTGGCAATGCCAACCAAAATGAATGCGTGACTGCGGACGACCCAAACTGTTCACAAACCCGCATGAGCTTGACTGTGTCCATATGACGATACGAATATACCATTAATATCTAATATATTTTGATTTTGAAGATGCTAGTGGATGTAGTTCGTCTCGATGTCTTCACCGGCGTACTTTTCGAGGCCTTCCCCGTCATAGCTCACTCTGGGAGCGATTTCCACCGGCACAGAGCTTTTAGCACCGGCAGTGAGGAGCCAGCGCTTGCCCTCATCGAGCAAGTCTTGGCGAGCCGTATCAGGGCTGTCATTCTTCGAGCCAGGGGCATTTTTAACTGGACTGAACTCAGACTTGCGGTCGACCTCCAGGGATGCAAATTCAGTGAGCGGAATCTCCGAGAAGATGTCAAACACGAACTGCTCCAGCTTGATACCATTAGGAGTCTCCGGCGTCGTAGTGTGACCGTTAGTCGGGGACGCAAAAGGGATCTTTTTGCGGGCGATGTGGAACGGCATCGACTTCTTGGCAAGCTCAGGAGCAGCGAGCAAGAAGTCCATCGAGTAGTAGTGGTTCACGATGTTGGCTGCGCGCAGCTTCATAAGCTCAGGGTGCTCAGGATCGCGGGCCTCGCGAAGTTCCTCCGAAATCTCAGAGTACTCGATCACCGACGGCCGGCCTCCACGCGAGGCGATTACGCCAACTTGCTCATCAGGACTGCGCTTGCGAACAACCTTAGTTGCAACCTGTGCCTTACGTTGGAGACTGAAGCCGATGAACACCGGATCACCGACCTTTACGAGCGAGTTGTCCACACAGTACATATGGACGTGCTCAATGCCGCGGCGGCACATATCATCCAGCACCTTACCGGTTTTCAGCGCTTTGTAAACACCACCGTTGCCATCGGGAGCCACTGACACCTTGTTGGCCGACTCCATGATAATCTTGCCATCGTTCGTGAGGCAGGGCAGTGTGCCCTGCTCGAAGAACACCACATTCTCGGGGTTGAGTCCAAAGAACTTGTTTTCCTTGAAAAAAGCCTCGGTGGGAGCCCGCGTGGGACCACTCGTCATGATATACCAAGGCACGTTGGGGCCGAGCTTCTCAATGCGTTCTGCTTGCAGCTGAAACAGCGACTTGTGACTGGGCAGGCCGATGTCATAGCAGCCCTTCGGCGCAGATGAACCGAGGCGCGTGCCTTGGCCACCAGCCAGGAGCAGAATGGCAACTTTGCCCTGCTTAATAGCGTCGAGACCGGCTCGGCGCCAGCCATCGACAATGGCAGGGTTTTCGCCAATAACAGAGGCCTGAGCTTCCGTGGGGAGGGGAACTACATCGCTCTGATCAGCCTTCCACTCGTTGGCTTTTACTGCGATCTCGTTGATCTCTTCGGGGTCAAGCCCAGCCAGCTGAGCGGCCAGCTGAGATTTTTCAGAATCGCTCAGCTGGTCCACGAACGCAAAGACTTGACCCTGTTTCGCGGAAGCATACTTCTGGAGCAAAGATTCAAAATCACTCATTGACAGAATAGACAGTTAGTGCCAAGAGGTTGTGTTCTGTAATTTCCACCGTTTGGAATGTGGTGCTGGCGTGTTGTGAAGCGTAAATACAGGGCGCGTTCTAGGGCAAGGCAGTAAATAGATGTTTCTGCTGCGCTTTCAAGCCTAGTCTCCCAACTTTTCACAAACCACATTCTCTCCCCTTAAATGGGTAATGGCCGGGATCACAAATGGCTGTGCACATTTGTTAGACACCATTCCAAAAAAAGCAGATTCAAAGCGCGCTCTAATTGTACCTGTGTCACCGACCAGATTTCATTGAATATCTTACTACTACTGATATTAGGCATATAATAATCTCAGTTTATGTAAGGTGTGTAGTGGCTCACCATCAGCGGCCTCCGTTCGATGACGGCCTTGCTCCCGGAATCGACGACGACTGGATCAGTCCGCATTGAGCCATAAGAAGTCCGTGCAGAATTGCCAGTGGTTCTAGTGATTTTGTAGTGACAACTTATGTTCGCGATGAAGTGTGGAGTTCAATATATTGTCACATGGAGAAAAATAATACCCGCGGTACTGTAATCGATACGGCCCAATTGAGAATAAACTTGTCGGAGCCTGGAAAACCATTCTCAATAATCGCATACCACACTTAATCTCTCGCGATCCTCATTAATCCCTCACGTCGATCTGACAGCGGCTGCACGGCTGACACGTTCTGTGGTGGCGATCCAAGAGGTTCGGCGGTGAAACGGGTGAGGGTAAATTCTGTCTCTCGTGCATCGGAATCAAGGCTGCGGGGCTCATCTGGTCCTGCAGGGTTCATGATCTGAGCCAGGTGCCAAAAATTAGAGACTAGATCTCGCTGCTTCTTCCCCACAAACAGACTTACGCATATAGACCAAAACCTACCGAATATGAAACGAAGTTAAAACGCACCGGCCAAGCGAAATCGGCCAGAGGAAGATATCGGAATAAGACTATTATTTCTATGATTAGCTGTGATTCTTGACCGATGTGAAACATCTATGCAGCGGCGATTGACAAGGCTCCGCGATGTCTGTCTAAAATCCAAACGAAATATAATACTGATATAAATCAGCGGTGGTATAACGTGAACGTGGACTATTCCGTGGAATTGACAGGCTATGCCCGCAGATGGGCGGCGGCTACCTACCTCCGACCCCGCAGTGACGTAGATATAATTAATTTTAGCACCCTCCCGTGTGCGGCTGTGCACCACAATGATAGATAGGTATGTAATCAAGCCGATACAATGTACTAACCACGCGATCACCCCTACCCCGAGCCTCGTTCCTTCCCCTGAGAACTCCCAGGGCGGCGATGGTTCGAGATCTGCTAACCATCAAACCTCTCTCCGTCCTCCGATCTAATTTCGGTCATTGAGTACGAAAAAGAGACCATTCAACGCTTGGAATAGGCAGGTTCAATAACCAGCTACTCACCATTTCCTGCTCAGAGACAGTGGCTAACACTTTCATTGTTATCTGATCATTCATCATTCCAGGATCTGATCGAGTAAAGAAAAACCACATAATACGATGGCCGTGTCCCAGCCAATCATACCGGCAGGAGACCCGCTCTCTGCCCTGCGCTTGGCCACGCGAATCAACGAATTCTGCGACTGTGGCGACGACGAGCTCGATCTGGGCGAAGGCGTGAGCTCGCCCGAGCTCTGTGATGCGTTGCGCCGTATCCAGCGCGAGCTGAGCAACAGCAAGCATAGCAAGGCCGGCAGCGACATTTCGCTACGTGATACCTCTGCGAGCCTCGATAGCGTTGACACGAAAGAAAGCAGCGTCGAGGCCGAGAGCTTAGACGAAGAAGAAGATGCGAAAGACTTCGGGGCCAGCGAGAGCGACAGCGATAGCGCGGAGCTGAAGGTCCTGCGCCGCGAGAACGCCGAGCTCAAGAAACGCTTGGCGTCGCACCCTCCGGCGCTCACGAAGACCAACAACATGAACTGGCTCGACTTGTACCAGCGGGTCGAGCGGCAGCAGCAGGACATCGAGTCGCAGCTGCAGACGGCGACGGACCTCGAGCACCGGCTGACTTACGCGCACGGCATGGTGTCGATGCTTGCGACGCAGGACAACCTGGGCGACGATATTCCCAAAGACACGGACCTGCTGGCGCTGGAGCTGCGGCGGTCGCAGAACGCGAACCGCGCGTTCCAACGCGCGCTGCAGGAGATCGGCGAGGTTGTGATTGCGGTCGCGCAAGGCGATCTGTCGAAGAAGGTGACGGTGCACTCGCAGGAGCTCGACCCCGACATCGTCAAATTCAAGAACACGATCAACACTATGATGGACCAGCTGCAGCGCTTCGCCAGCGAGGTGATGCGCGTGGCCACGGAGGTAGCGGGCGGCACGCTGGGCGGCCAGGCCGAAGGTACCGGAACGGTCGGCGTGTGGCGCGAGCTGACGGAGAACGTGAACGTCATGGCCTCGAACCTGACGAACCAGGTGCGGGAGATCGCCGACGTGACGCGCGCGGTGGCAGAAGGCGACCTATCGCGCAAAATCAACGTCCACGCACAAGGTGAGATTCTCGAGCTCCAGAAAACAATCAACTCCATGGTAGACCAGCTGCGCACGTTCGCGTTCGAAGTGACGCGCGTAGCCCGCGAAACCGGTGTGGAAGGCAGGCTAGGCGGACAGGCACGGGTGAACGGCGTCTCGGGTATATGGAAAGAACTGACAGATAATGTGAACGCCATGGCGTCGAACTTGACGGACCAGGTGCGTAACATCGCGAAGGTGACGACGGCCGTGGCCCAAGGCGACCTGTCGCAGAAAGTGACGGCACACTGCAACGGCGAGGTTTTGGCGCTGAAATCAACTATCAACCAAATGGTCGACCAGCTGCAGGGCTTTGCGACGGAGGTGACGACGCTGGCGCGCCGTGTCGGCACCGAGGGCCGGCTGGGCGGTCAGGCGAAGGTGCAGGACGTCGAGGGCATGTGGAAGGAGATCACGGAGAACGTGAATGTGATGGCGTCGAACCTCACGACGCAGGTGCGGTCGATTGCGGACGTGACGACGGCCGTGGCGCAGGGCGACCTGAGCAAGAAGATCGACGTGCACGCGCAGGGCGAGGTGCTTGCGCTGAAGTCGACGATCAACCAGATGGTGGACCGGCTGCGGCTGTTCGCGGCGGAGGTGACGCGCGTGGCGAAGGACGTGGGCGTGGAAGGCAAGCTGGGCGTGAGCGCGAAGGTGGACGACGTGGACGGGCTGTGGAAAGACATCACGCAGAACGTGAACACGATGGCGTCGAACCTGACGTCGCAGGTGCGCGCGTTCGGCGACATCACGTACGCGGTGACGAACGGCGACTTCACGCACGGCCTGGTGACGGTCGAGGCGAGCGGCGAGATGGACGCGCTGAAGACGCGCATCAACCAGATGATCATCTCGCTGCGCGACAGCATCCAGCGCAACACGGCCGCGCGTGAGGCGGCCGAGCTGGCGAACCGCACGAAGTCCGAGTTCCTCGCGAACATGTCGCACGAGATCCGCACGCCCATGAACGGCATCATCGGCATGACGCAGCTCACGCTTGACACCGAGCTCACGCAGTACCAGCGCGAGATGCTGTCGATCGTGCACAACCTCGCGAACTCGCTGCTCACGATCATCGACGACATTCTCGATATCTCGAAGATCGAGGCGAACCGCATGACGATCGAGCGCATTGCGTTCTCGCTGCGCGGCACGGTGTTCGGCGCGCTCAAGACGCTCGCAGTCAAGGCGAACGAGAAGCCGCTCGTGCTGCTGTACAACGTCGACAACTCGTTTCCGGACTCGCTGGTCGGCGACTCGTTCCGTTTGCGGCAAGTAATTCTGAACCTGCTCGGCAACGCGATCAAGTTTACCGAGCGCGGCGAGGTCGCGCTGACGGTGCGCAAGGCCACGCCGCCCGTGAACGAGCGCGGCGACATGATGCTGGAGTTCTGCGTGAGCGACACGGGCATCGGCATCAAGAGCGACAAGCTGGACCTCATTTTCGACACGTTCTGCCAGGCGGACGGCTCGACGACGCGCAAGTTCGGCGGCACCGGTCTGGGTCTGTCGATCTCCAAGCGCCTGATCAACCTCATGGGCGGCGACATCTGGGTGAAGTCGAGCTACGGCAAGGGCTCGCAGTTCTTCTTCACGCTGGCGCTGACGCCGACGACGCCGCCGTGGGGCCCGCTGCTCGAGAGCCTGGCGCCGTTCAAGGGCCACCGCGTGCTATTCATCGAGACGGTGCACAAGCCGCGCGACCAGCAGCAGATCGTGCGCAGCCTCGAGCAGCTGCGGCTGAAGTGCGAGGTTGTGGGCAGCGTGGGCAACTCGCCGCTGAGCGACGAGGCGACGTGTCCGAAGTACGACACGATCATCATCGACTCGCTGGACGTGGCGCGAGAGGTGCGCAAGCTGCAGTACCTCAAGTACATTCCGCTGGTGCTGATGAACCAGCACATACCGCGCGTGAACCTGCGGCTGTGCCTGGACCTCGGCATCTCGTCGTACGCCAACACGCCGTGCCCCGTGCACGAGCTGGCGACGGCGATGCGCTCGGCGCTGGAGAGCCGCGCGGCGCCGCGCAACCAGGACGGCACGCAGCAGTACAACATTCTGCTGGCGGAGGACAACATTGTGAACCAGCAGCTGGCCGTGCGCATCCTGGAGAACTACAAGCACAAGGTCGAGGTCGTGGAGAACGGGCTGGAGGCGTTCCACGCGGTGCGGCGCAAGCGCTACGACGTGGTGCTGATGGACGTGCAGATGCCGGAGATGGGCGGCTTCGAGGCGACGGCGTGCATCCGCGAGTGGGAGATGCAGAACATCGGCGTGCGCACGCGCACGCCGATCGTCGCGCTGACGGCGCACGCTATGCTGGGCGACCGCGAGCGCTGCATGCAGGCGCAGATGGACGAGTACCTCAGCAAGCCGCTCAAGCCCGCGCTGCTGCTGCAGACCATCCACAAGTGCGTCTTCAGCGTCAATCAGCTGCGCCATCTCGCGCTCGGGCCGTCGCCGCCAGACCAGAAGGGCACCCTCATCACCACCGACACCGCAACGGGCTCGCACTACGCCGACAGCACCGCCACCGCCAACGCTGCCAACGACACCGCGTTCACGGACCTGCCGAACCTCAGCCAGACCGCGGACCACCGCGCCACGCCGGAGCGTCCGGAGGCCACGGTGCGCGAGTTCGAGCGCGCGCAGCATGCGAAGAAGCTGCTCGAGGAGAGTACCTAATTATTTAATTTATTTATAGACACACTTATCTTTCTTTCTCACTACCTTGTGGGCTGGCTAAAAATAGCCCGAACCACCTAATCGCACCTAATCGCATCCACGTGAGTTTCCGTGGCGACCCATCTCGCGTCCACAGTTACCCTTTCCGTCGGCTATTCGGCACCGAGTGCACTTTGCGTCGACCCTCCGCCCTGCACGGTGGTATATCCTCGCCTTCTCCCGTTCCTCCTTCTCCACTGCTCTAGTCCACCTATCTAGTTCGCTGCTCTAGTCCGCTGCTTCACCCACTCTTCCTCTCCCACCACTAACCTTCCACACCAATGACCCAGCGTACGGCCCCGCATATGCTCGAGGAGCTTCTCGTCGAGAACCGCGGCATCGTGGCGCAGCGCGACGAGATCGCCGCCTATCTGCTTGAGCTGCAGCGCAAGCAGCTGAAGAACGAGCAGCTGATGCGTGATCTCCTGAACGCGGAGCTCAAGCAGGCCCACGGGTTCTACACGTCCCAGGTCGAGGTGGAGAGCTACCTCGTCGTGCCGCCGAGCGCCTAGCCCTGCTTGAATGACACTATACATGAATAATGAACAATACTTGAATAATGAGTAACAATTGCATAAGACAAGAAGATATATGGTAAGAATCAGATATGATATGAACAAGAGAAAGATGAATGAGAGAAAGATGGAGATACATGATAAGATATATGAGATGAATTAGGCGAACAAGACTCAATTAATACTCTCCGTGATATCCTCAGTAGACACCCGCTTCTTCGAGTACTCGAGTGACTCGCGTGCGGCGGCCAACGCTCTATCGAAATTCGCGATAGTCTGTGCCATCTTCCCGTTTGTGAGTTCATCATATCTTCTCTTGGTTTCGGCCACAACGGCTTTCGCGGTCTGTAAATCCTTTAAATCCGCCTCGTACTGAGCCATATCGTGCTCGCTCGCGGTAATCTCGATGGCCATATCGCGATTCCGCTTTATGAGCTCGCGCTCCTCCGCGTCCAGCTCCTTTTGCTCCGCATTCAGCGCATCGATCCGCGCGCGGAAGTCCGCGGCAAGCTCGCGGCGGTACTCGTCCTGCACTCTCTTCTCGATCAGCCGGTGGCGCAGCTGGCCGAGCAGCTGCACGTGGCGCCCGATCTCCTTGCGCAGGCGCTGGTCCTCGTCGTGCAGCTCCGTCGTGCGCCGCTCGAGCGCGTCCTCGTCCTCGTTCAGCCGGTCGCGCTGCAGTTCCAGCGCCGGCAGCGCCGCCGCGAAGTACGACTCGGAATCGTTCCAAAACGCGCTCACCGCCACCAGCTGGTCGATCACCGCCTGCTGGCCGGCCTCGACCGAGGAAAGCTGCATCTGGGGGCCAGTGACGCGCACAAACACCTCGAGCGGCGCAGCACTGATCTCTCCCGAGGCGTCGCCGGCCTCTCCCGAGGCATGACCCTGTGCTGACGCAGCGGCCGGCGGCACCACGGCCAGCGCGTCCTCGGGCGGCGGCGCAGCGCCCAGAATCGCCGCAATGTCTGCTGGCACGATCATCTCCAGGCGGGCGACTTTGTGGTTGTACTCGTCGACTACGCGGCCGAGCTCGGCGGGTGTCAGGTAGCACATGCCGTCTGCGGCGGGTGCGAGCGCATGCGCCCCGGCCTCGGCCTCGATGGCCTGCTGCCTCGCGTGGGCGAGCATCTCGTCCATGCCAAGGTCGAGCCCCGTGGCCTCGCGCGCACGGACGAGCATCTCGTTGCGCTGCGTGAGGAGGCGCTTCGTGCGGGCGGCCTGCGCCTGCTTGCGCCGCAGCTCCGCGACCTGCGCCTCGAAAACCGGCTGCAGGTCGTTGAGGCGGTCGGGATTCACCTTGACGCCACTCAGCTGCTCGAGCCGGGCCACGAGCGCGTCGTTCTTGGCCTTCACCGCCGAGGCGTCGGGCGGCACCCGGTTCAGCAGCAGCGCCGCAATGTTGCCCATGAATGGGGTGTTCTTGAGTGCTATTTCGAGGTCTATGTTGCCGGAGGCGGAGGCGGAGGCGGAGGCGGAGGCTGCGCCGGGGGCGGAGGCTGCGCCAGAGCTTGCGCCGGAGCCTGAGACTCGAGCGGGTTGGCCTGAGACTGGTGCTGGTTCCCCTGAGACTCGAGAAGGCTCGGCGGAGACTCGAGCGAGTTCGGCGGAAAAGCTCCGGGATTGAGCGCGCTCGGATGCGGAGCGTTTAACTCGGGCGAGCATGGCTTCGGCCGATTCAGGCGCTGCCCGCGAGGAGGTGGCACGCGGCTGTTCTTCGACCATTTCGCCAAGGTCGTCAGACTCTTCGGCCGCGAGGGCAGACTCAGCCGCGAGGGCAGACTCGTGGGCCTCGACTGCACCGAAGACGTCCTCGCTGTTGAGGCCGTCATCTGGGTAGACCTGCACGTCTATGGCTTCGCCGGCGGCCTCGCCAAAGCTAGCGGCTTCGCGAGCCTCCATGGCTTCCTCCTGCTGGTCTAGCTGGCTGGGCTCGCTCATCAGATCTGAGTTCATAGGCTCTGGGTTCTCTTGGGCCAGAGCCTCGTCTACGTTGGCCACTCTACTGGCATGCACTTCACTGGTATTCATTTCAATGGCACCACCTCCACTAGCGCCCGCTCTACTGGCACGTATTCCACTGGCACTGCCACTCATGACACTCTCACTCAAGATAATGCGGTCTACACTCGCCTCACGGACCGGCATCACGCTCTCGCTGAGGTAGCGGCCGGTTGCATGCGTGGACCGGTCGGCGTAAGGGATGCGCCCGCTGGCTGGGCCGATACGTGCCACACTGGGCTGGTGCACGAAGCTCTCACCATAGGGGTACTCTGCCTCGCTTTCGTGGTGCTGCTGATGCGGCTGGTACTGCTGGTACTGCTCGTGCTGCTGGTACTGCTGGTGCGGCTGGTGTTGGGGGTGTTGCTGGTGTTGGGGATGTTGCTGGTGTTGGGGGTGTTGCAGGTACTGGGAGTGCTGGGGCTGCTCGTGCTGCTCGTGCTGAGGGTGTTGGTGCTGGGGGTGGGCGCTATCGTCACTCATCGCTGACTCCTCCATGCTGGTGTCGTCCGGGCCATCGAACAGCGCCGGCTGGTGGGCCTGGGGCCGTGGCTGGAACTGAGGCCATGTTGGGTGCGGCTGAGGCGGGGAGATCGACTCGCGGGGCGACTGGCGCGGCTGGCGAGGCGCCGAGTGCACAGAGAGTCGGGAGGGCATGGACCGCGAGACTGGCTGCATGTGGCGCTCGTTTGTGCTGCGCGATGGCACGGGGCGGCTCTCGGTGGCGTCCAGCCGGAGCATGGACGGCTCTGCGCTGTGGTCGTAGTCCTCCCCGATGGCCAGACCGCTGAGGTTGAGGTCGCTGGCCAGGGCGTTGCTCTGCGCTGGCCTCGGGAGCGCCGTCCGGGCGGAGCCGGGCAGACGCGTGCCAGTGGCATGTCTGCCGGTCGCATATCTGCCTGTGGCAGCGTTCTCGGCGTACGGAGGCTCCGGACGATTGCCCTGCCCTGCCTCGTTGGGTCGCTGGCTGCGGTCTGTCAGCTCGCGGCGCCGGGCGCTGTAGCCAATGGGAACAGCCTCGGGAACGGGCTCCTCTGCATCTGCGGGTCGGTGGCGGTAGTAGTACTCCTCTTGCTGAGAAAAGGCCTGGCCTTCATGAACGGGTTCGTGAATGGGTTCGTGAACGGGTTCAAGAAAGGGTTCGTCATGAACGGGTTCGTCATGAACGGGTTCGTCATGAACGGGTTCGTCATGAACGGGTTCGTCATGAACGGGTTCGTCATGAACGGGTTCGTCATGCAGGTGCTCGCGGTAAGGCTCCTCATAAGGCTCCTCATAAGGCTCCTCGTAAGGCTCCTCGTAAGACCTCAGCCACTGGTGCTGCTCGTGCTGCTCGTGTTGCTCGTCGACCACGTGGACTTCGTCGTGCTCCTCGCATGCTTCCCCGTACGACCCGCCAAGAACCTCATCGGCGTAGTCCGGCGCGGAGTACTCCGGCGCAGCGGTCTGGAACTGCGGGCTGCGCTGGCGGGCCCACTCTAGCACGGCCTCGCACGCCGCGACGTTGTTCCTCCTCAACTCGTCCTCGAGGTTGCGGCGCTCGGGCCCGCGGATCCGCCCTACGGTCCAGTAGCCGAGCTTGTCGACCAGCCGCAGCATCACGGGAACGAGCTGGTGGGTCGGAACGGGCTCGAAACCCTCGCCAGCGTACAGCTTCAAGGCCAAGACGAACGTCTGGCGCGGCCCGGACGTCTGGATCCCGGCCAGCTGGAGGTCACGCTGGGCCTGGGAGTACGTCGTTTGGCTGGCGGCCTGCTGCACGCGCCCTACTGGCTGAGCGGGATGCGCTGGCCATCCAGGCGGCCCAGGCCGCTGCATAGGCGGCCCAGGCCTCTGCATAGGTTGCCCAGGCCGCTGTAGAGGATTGTGCGGGCGCTGGGTCCGCAGAGGCTCGTCGCGGGACATCTTCGTCACGAGATGTTTCTCTTGCTGCAGTCGTTTGGTGCCAGCTTGGAAGTGTCGGGCGCTCGGATTGGCCTGAGCGACTCGCGGCATGGCCCGCATCGGCTGCCCTTGGGCTTGTGTCTGAGGAGGTACCTGGGGAGGCATGGCCTGGGGCGGCATGGCCTGGGGAGGCCTGGCTTGAGGAGGCCTAGCTTGAGGAGGAGGTCGGGGTAAGGCTTGGCCAGGGACTCGGGGAGCCCTCGGCTCGCCCATTGTTCTTCTGGCCACGTCCGGGGCGTTCCTCATAGGTGGAACCCGGGCTGCGGGACGCGAGGGGCCCGGCTGGGCTCGCTGGGATGCGTCGAAGTGGTTAGCATGCTGGCTGCCGCCTCCACGCATTCCGGGATACGCATAGTCGTGGGGCTCAGCCGCCATAGAGCTGTTCGGGATGATGTTCCCGCGGTCGAAACCGTTGTCGCTGAACGTCATTGCCTCGCGCGGCTCGGCGTCGTGGCCGTGCCACGGCTCGGCGTCGTGCCCAGCCTGCGGCCTAGCCTGCGGCCGCCTGGGACGAGGCGAGGCCGGCTGGAGCATGCTGGAGCGGAAGTCTTTGAACAAGTCTGTCCGCTTGTTGTTGGGAAACTCGCTCATTCAAGGAAGAGTGAAAGGAAGAAAGAGTGAGCTATGAGCTAAAGTATAAGAAATAGTGAATGCGAGTGAAAGTGTAGGAAAGTAGGGAAGTGGGAGTGCGGGTTGTACAATAGCTTTGAGATACTTAATCTCGGCGGTTTGGGGATTCGCGCGATCGAAGGGACGCGTTCTTCTCTTCTAGAACCGCGCGGCGCACTGCGCGGGCGCATGCGCGCAGTAATTCCCACTTAGTGCGCGCGTGCTGAGAAAGATAGAGGTAAGGGAAGAGCCTAGTGAGGAAATTACATAATGTGAGGAATTTCCGCCGGGAGTCTCCAGTACCCAGCCACCGCGGCCAGCAGAGCCTTGGTCGAGTAGTAGTTAAATAGTGAATGCGAGAGTTGTGCTATAATTTGATAGAGTTATCTAATGATACATGCCTATAGAGGCGGCGAGCGTATGCTAAGCTTAGATGAGCAGAGCAGCAACACCGACGGCAGCAGCACCGGCGCCAATGGCGAGGCCAGTAGCACCGTTGTGGACGGCGGGAGCGCCGGTGGCGACCGTGCCGTTGCCGCCCTTAGAAGTAGCGGTCTTGACGGCCATGGGGGCGGCAGTGGAGGCCGAGGACTCAGCACCCTTGGTGGAGGTGGCCGCGGAGGTCTCCTTGGCGGAGGAGCCCGAGCTGGCAGCCGACGAGGAGGCGCCCGAGCTGGAGGCAGCCGACGAGGACGAGGCGCCACCGGTGGGCAGAGCGTTGAAGCTCAATGCCGGCAGGCTGTAGGCCTTGTTGGCGTCGTTGATCTTGCTCTCAAGGTCAATAACGCTCTGGCTCAGAGCACCCCACTTGGAGGAGTTCTCGCCGCCAGCCTTGATCACGCCGTTGACGATGTCAACGATATTGGTGCTGAGCGCCTTGAGGTCGCCGGAGGCAATCGAGCCAGCACCGACAGCAGAGAAGTCGGCGGCACGCTGCGTCAGGCCATCAAGGACCTGGGTAACGGCAGAGCCGAAGTGGCTGGTGGCCTGGACATCAAGCTCGTCACCAGTCAGGGACTTGGCGGAAGCAGCTAGCTCACCAAGAGCCGACGAGAAGGGGGAGAAGTCACCCTGGATCTGCAGAGCACCCTGGAGACCGTCAGCAGAAGACCAGCCGGAAAGCTCGGAACCAAGCTTGTTGGCGGCACCGGCGGCGTTGCTAGCAGCGTCGTTGAAGGAGGCGCTGACACCAGCGAGGAGGATAGCAGAAGCAGCAAGGAAAGCGTTCATTGGGAAGAAAGGATGGGAAAGGCTGAGAAGATGATGTTCAGGATGAGAAATCCAGGGGGGCAATCGGGGTGTTTATATAGCACCTGGACTTAGAGTTACAAGCCATTACTCTAGCTATGCCGCACCTGCTGCCTTTGCCCGGCAGATCTGCCTGGTAGCTAGACGCATTGCCCGATTGGGTCTGAAGGTTGACTCAAGCCTTAAGCGCGCCTTACGGCAGGCCTCCCGTAGGGCTCTCGTAGCCCTGCCTTAAGCCCTGCCTTAAGCCCTCTCGGGACGCTGGGACAAATGGCGGGAGCTTATGGCATGAACCTACTGGTGTTGTGAAACAGGTAAGGGCTAATCATCGTCCGCCTTGTGGGTCCAGGGCAGCTGTCGAGTAATGCAGGCTCTTCCTCAATCATCGGGATCTGCAGACCCGTTAGCTTTAGACATCCATGGTCTGAGCTTAGCCCAGATCGCGTGGAAACAAGAAGAGACTCGGGTGCAACTTTACGAAATCGACTGTGGAAAACGCTGAGCCAAACGGGAGGCAATTCGGAATGGACCGGTGGAGACGCACCCGAGAAGGGCCGCTCTGCGAATATACTATGGAGACATACAAATTAAATATTACCGATATATTACACTATGCTTTATCACTAAAAGAGTTCTACGTAGTTATAATACCGGTTCATGGCTGTTTCCTGTAACTTTTCACTGGCCCCGCCGGATGATGGATCGGTGGCTACCCACTCATCGACGAGTCGATCCTCACAAGCCGTCCAATCGGTAGCGATGTTTTTTACCCAGTCTGTTTGAAAGTTTGGCAAACCATATTGAGCTTAAACTCGCCGTGCACGGTATGGTCTTTCTTTGATCCCGACGCCGCACGCCATCCACGCTGAGGCTGATCAACGCCGAGAGGCAAGGGTACTCGGGGCGGCCTTCTCGCCTTACCCATACCCACTCCCCACAATGCGGTACTCAGCCGACATCACCCCGATATTTCGGTGCATTGCGATACTAAACTAAAGAAAAGGAAATTTCAACTTCTCAACGGTTCCGTACCACTTACACTCAATTGCAATGACGAGTTACTTTACTCAGCTCAAGGTGTTCGCCCTCAACCGGGTGCTGCACCTGATCCCGATCTCCACTCTCGCGTACTACATGCCCACGGTCCGGCTCACGGACCTGGAGTCCGGCATCCGGCGTGCTGACCCGTCCGGTCTTCTACCTCCCCATTTCAACGAGGCTCTGGAGGTCGAAGGCCTGAAGTCGGGCAAAGCGCGCTGGTTCGCCCGCGTGGACGACATGACTCCCGAAGATCCCGTCCTTATTTTGTTCCACGGCGGTGGCTACGCATTCGCTATGGATCCCAACCATGCTGCCATGATCAAGACTCTCTACTATGAGCTGGCAGACCACCGTCTCTCGATTGTGTGGGTGGACTACACCCTGAGTATCGAGGCCCGCTTCCCCACGCAGTTCAACGAGGCGGCCGCGACTTACGAAGCGGTGGCGAAGTTCAGCAAAAACATCGTTCTGGCGGGTGACTCGTGCGGTGTCCACCTCAGCGTGAGCCTGTTGCGGCACCTGCACACACCCCTGAAGGGTGTGGTGCCGGTCAAAACGAGCGTGAGGCCCAAAGCCTTGGTGGCCGTTTCCCCGTGGTTGGATCTTGTGCCCACAAAGGAGGAATTCGAACAGTCGACCTACGCCAAGTACCACTGGATCGATACGTTCACATACAAGACCATCGAGCGGTTCGGCGAGATGGTGCTTCCCAACGACGTCGAGCTCGCGAAAGACGTGGCCGATATGTACCGGCGCACGGACATCCCTTGGCGCGAGGTGCTGCCCAAGAACACGCTCGTGACGATCGGGCGCTACGAGATCCTGCGTGACACCATTGAGCAGTGGGTGAAGAACGCAGGCATCCGCGAGCACGGTGTCGTGTTCTACGATTCTAATGTGCACGATTCACCGGTCATCACCGGAGCTGAGGACAATGCGGTCGTTTTCGTGACGGCGTCGTATCTGGCTAGTGTGCTGCCCAAGTTGTAAACCGGACTAGATGCGGCCCCGACTAATTTAGTTAAAAGTATTATGATTAATAGTATGTTTATTTAATTCCAAAGGTATTTATATGACGTCGGTCCATGTTTACAAAATGTCTCATCTGCCTACTGGTCTCACTTTAGTAACGGTAGTGCTCCTTGGGAGGATAGGAGTTATGGCTTGCCCAAAACTAGTCTGTACTCCCGTCGCCTTCGGAAGCAACAAGAAATTCAAAATATTAATATGTACGTTTATTTAATTTTTTCACAACGGTTCTCAGTCTCTAACCCCCCAGCAGTCTACACTCTGCCTGTTGGATCCTGGAGCGCGGCCAGCGTCCATCACGTGCCCTCAAAATATCACCAAATTTCACATCCCACCCAGCAGCTCTCTATGGTCAAGCCGTTCCGTGCCGGTGTCCTATTGGCTCGCGCGCCCATCGTGACGGCCAAGCCTTCGAAGTTTGTGGCTGCATACTACAAATACATGTCGGAGCTCGAGCGGAGGCTTATGTGGACCTTCCCGAGCTACTTCTACTTCCGAAAAGGTACGCTCGCGCAGCGTAAGTTCAACGACCTCCAGACCGGCCCGGTGCCCAATCACAGAGGCGTATACTTCCCAGACGGCACACCCGACGTGCGCCACAACCGCGATCGGCGCTTCAAGGAGGAGGTCAAGCTTGTGCCCGATGCCCAGGAGAAGGTGCGGCCACAGCCCCGCGAAACGCCCAACGAGGCGAATACCACGAGCCTGGAGCGTAAGCTCGACCAGCCGCTGTACCTGGTGGTGAAAAACAGCGCCCAGAAGAGCTGGGCCTTCCCGTCTTTCGAGGTGGCCGAGGAGGCGCCGAGCCTGCATGAGGCGGCCGAGCACGGCCTGATCCAGCTGGGCGGTGAGAACATGAACACGTGGACGGTGTCAGCGAAGCCGGCCGCGGTCCTGAAGTCGGGCGACATGCCGGAGTTCCTCGTGAAGCTGCGCATTCTGCACGGCCAGTTCCAGCCGGCCAGCAACGTCGAGTATGCGTGGCTCACCAAAGACGAGATCAAAGACAAGGTTTCGCCGCAGTATTTCGCGGAGGTCGAGTGTCTCCTCTAATGTACATAAACACTTACTTAATATATCAATCGAGTTGTTACTACTTACTACTACTTACTAATTTACGTCGATTCTGGGAGAAACAGGAACTTCCTGTTAGCTTCCGCTTAGTGGAAATTTCTCTGGGTGGAAATTTCTCTGGATGGAAATTTTCCTGAGTGGTCAGCATTGTAATTCCCAAAGGGTCGCTGGAAAGCCAGCACTACCCATGCTTTTTCATTAAATACTGGTATCATGACTCCATATACTTATCTCCTGCGTCCAAAAATGCGCCCCAACCTACTTTGGCGGCTGCTCCTGCGCCTGCATCATCTGCATCTGCATCTGCTGCATCTGCGCAAACATCTGCGACATGTCCGGCATGCCGTTGGGCGCCTGGCCGTTGGGCGGCATCATGGGGAAGCCCGGCATCATGGGAAACTGCATCCCGTTAGGCATCCCGTTGGGCATTCCCATGGGCGGCATGCCCATTGGTGGCATGCCCATCATCATGGGGTTCATCATCTGCTGCTGCTGCTGCATCATTTTCTGGCGCTGGAAGTTGTTCGAGCCCAGGTTCGCGTGGCCCAGCTCGATGTCTGGCTCCTCGAGCACCATGCCCGCCTCGAGCTTCTTGCCGCCCGTGCCGCCGTACTCCGCGCTCGACGCCCAGCGCACGTCCGCCTCCGTCAGCTGCGCCAGCGGAATCACCGACACGCCGCGGTAGTAGTCGAAGTTCTCGCGCGGACCGAAGCCCACGCCCCACTTCACGCGCATCGTGCCGACGCGCCCGTCACGCGAGCGGCGCTCGAACGTGTCGCGCATCTGCTCCGCGGCCTGGCGGCTGTGCATTTTGACGAACGCGTGCCGCCTGTCGCGGTTGTACACGACGGACTGCAAGGGCGACACCTTCTCTAGCGTCTCGCGCAGCTCCGCGTCCGTCCAGCCTTCGGGGATCGAGCCCACGTACAGCGTGCGCGAGAACACGCGGATGCGGTCCGGCTTGAGCTCGGGATCGTGCTTGAGGTTGCGCGTCGCGTCGCCGGCGCGCGAACGCGGCTGCGGCGGCGACTCCTCACGGCCGGGCGACCGCGAGCGGTTGCGCTCCCACGACGCCGAGCGCGCGCCGCGGTCAAGGTCGCGGCCGCGCTCCTGCTTCGCGCCGCTCAGCGCCGCCATCCGCGGGTCGCTGTCGGCCGCGCCGGTGCCGCGCTGCGCCTGCTGCATCATCTGCTGCAACAGGTCGGCGCCCGTCGGTGCTGTGGGCGCCGCCGCAGACATGCTGTTGGTCTTCGCCGCGTCGGTGCTGCCCTCGGCGCTATGTTTGGGGCTGTTGCTGGCGCCGCCTTTTGCGGCAGGGGCGTCGGGTTTGGACTGCGCCAGGTTCTGCAGAATGCCGAACAGCGCGTCGGCGCTCGGCGCCTCTTTCTTCGGAATCACGGGCTCGGGGCGCGCGTTCGCAGGCAGGCCGGCCCAGTTAGTGGGCGGCGAGCCGGGCGGCGTCGTCGAGTATGGCTCGCGGAAGTATTCGGCGGCCCACTCGTCGAGTGTGGCCTCGCTGAGCGTGTCTGCGCGCGCCCAGATGTCCAGCAGCTTGCGCATCTTCTCGAACTGCTCGACGGCCTGGCTGCGGATCTTGAGGCTGCGCATCAGGTCGGGCATCGCCTCCTGGCACGCCTCGTAGGCAGCCGCCGCGTCACCGCTGCCGCCGGCCTTCTTGGCGTCCTCCTGGTAAGCGCGGAGGATCGCATCGATGACATACATAGCGCCGAGCTTGTTAGCCGCAGGGCTGGTCGCAACGTACGCCTTCAGCTCGCGCAGCACGTCTTCGTACTGCGAGACGTGGCGGTTTGCGAAGTCTACAAGACGCCGGATGCGGCTGCCAGAGACGCCGGGCGCCTTGACGGAGTCCAACTGTTTGAGCGTGGCCGCAAATTCGGCCACAGAACTACTCATAGATACGCGGTGAATGCAAACAAAGGTCTGCTCGACGTACTAGTGGGTTTGATACAAAATTACCGGTAGAGACACAGCCGGTTGAAGTTTTTTGCGGTTTGTAATAAATGTGGAAGCTACTTCTCACGCCTAAGTGAGTCCAATGTACAACAAAAAAAAGTCTTTCTTTAAAAAAAAATAAAGAGGGCCGGCTCCGAACTGTCCAATTAGGCCGCCACTCAAATCACCTTCCTGATTCCGTATCGATACGCCTTCTGAGGTTATACAACTACAAAATCTTGTCCTCAATTCCCCACTTAAAGTAGATTTTTTACGAGTATAGAAAGAAAGTGATGGGGAGAAAGAAGGAATTGAAGCAAGGTGTGGTGTGGGTAAAATGGGTACGCCCAGATGGGGTATGCCCAGGGGCAATTTGGAATTTGGTAGGTGATGAGCTGGTAGGGTACCGTGACGAGGAACCGATGGAAGTACTTTGGAAGCCGGTTGCCGTGGTTTGGTTGGGCCGGCTGGGAGCAGAGCGAGGTTAAGGTCACCAGACCGCTGCACAGTGCTTAAGATTATAATGGCTGGAAAGTAATTATAGGATGCGTGAGAGTATGCTTACTAAGCGGATCGAACGCTGCGTTTTTTTTACCAACGCCATAGGGTGGTGGTGGACCCGAAATTGGCCTCGTCCCCCTACCCCGCTCTGCACTATGCCTTGTATGAAACGCCAAGCTCTGAGGCCGGCGTGAGCCCTAGTCGGCGATCCCCCAGTATCGCTTGTCAGTAGCGATCCCCCCCCGGAACCCTAGCAGTAAATGCCCTCTCCTGCTGCTGATTCAGACGCGCAAGGCCGTGCAATCTGCATACACACCACGCCATGCGGTTGCGCAGAGACAAATCGCGGCCGCGACTTTTTCAGCCGCATTGGCCGCCCGATCTGTGCCCCATTCTGCGTAATCGGGTCCCCTCGTGCGCGGGGATACGCAGCTGCCCGCCCGCGCTGAGCGCAGCTGTGGGTAGTCTGCAATCGAAACCCCCCGCCCTTAAGCTGAGAGCGGCAGCTGGATTTAATATGGGAAGCGTGTGCGGAAAGGGTAACTGGATGGGAAGGCAAGTGTCGGAGGGTAGGGGAAGTCCGCGCATGTACGATTGCAGAAAAGCGGTCTCCCCTCAGTACTGACTTAGCGAGGGATCAGAGGAAGAGCCGGCCCACACAGGTCGGAAGAGACGCGGAGTGGCAAGATTTTTTTATTGAGAGACGAGTGAGCCGCGTGGAGAAAAAGCACCCCACGCACCGCGATCCGCCTTATCTGTTAGTACCCCGGAAGCCCCACCCCCACTCCTCCGGACGGCAGCACCATACCTGCACTAAACCACGAACGACTGGCGAATGGTGCTGTTCAAACGCAAGCCAATCGACATTCCCGCGCCCACACACACGCCGCAGTCGCCGCAGCAGCCCGTGTGGGTGATTCCCGAGACGCTGGAGTACTTTGTGTCGTACGATGCGTATCTCCAGCGGCTCGACTACTACGAATCGCGGCGCTTCAATTGCGAGCTGACCGGGACGACCGGGCTGACCTTTTTCGAGGCGCTGGCCCGCGAGCGCCACGAGACGCAGACGGTGCTCGCGACGTTTCCCGACCAGATCCGGCGCCCCGTGCTGGAGATGGTGCACTTCTCGCTCAACACGCGCCTCGACCTGCTGGTCGACGACATCTATAACCAGCTGCGCAAGCGCTTCTTCGCCGGCGACGCGGTGTATGCCCCGCGCGGCGACTCCAAGCCGGTGGTCGCCGAGGTGATGGGCGTGGCCGAGAAAAAGCCCAAGGACGGCGACAAGAGCGAGTCTAGCGACCTCAAGAGCGAGGCCAGCGACGCCAAGGGTGACCCCAACAACAACGCCAACAACAACACCAACGACCCCAACAACGACACCAAAACCGACAAGAACGAGTCTATCTCGTACCTCGTGAGCGACGGCGCGCGCACGTGGACGGTTCCCGGGTGGCAGCTCTCGCGCTCGCGCAAGACGCTGTCGAAGCCGGCGCTGCGCGCCTTCGTGCGGCACGCGGCCGAGCGCGGCAAGACGCTGGGCGAGCCGTGGCTCGTGCGCCCCGAGTACGTCGAGCTGCTGGGCCTCAGCACCGAGCCGCCGCCGCTCGTCAAGCGCGTCATGGAGCTGCAGGAGGCCGGTGAGGAGGCCAAGGTCCGCCAGCTGCTGCGCGACAGCCACGCCGGCGGCGACGACACCGACGACGAGCGGCCGCCTGCCGCCGGTTTGGGCAGCGCTGGCAGCGCCGGCGGTGGTGCGGGCGGCGGCTCCACGAGTGTTTTCCGCGTTAGGGGACAAGTAAGACTCTGTTCAACGGCTCCAGCAAGGATATCAGCGTC
>JAKUAQ010000052.1:0-49126 GCA_030562965.1 Starmerella ratchasimensis
AGGGCATTGCGTTCCTGCGGCTCGTGCTGACGCAGTACGACCTGCCGAAGCTGCTGTCATTCTTCGACGAGCACCGCATGGCGCAGTTCCGCAGCATGACGTTCGGCGAGTTCTTCGTGCATTCGCGCTGCAGCGCCTCGTGGCGGCCGCCGTGCCCGAGGTGCTGGCCGAGCCGCGCGTCCTGGCCGCGGCGTTCAACGCGACGCTGCGCCCGGCCCGCGAAAGCTGGCTGCTCGACGCGGTCGACATCATGCAGCTGGCGGTTTCACGCGAGCAGCGGCCGAAAGTCGTCACGCGGTTGGTTAATATGGTCAAGAAGAGCCGCAGTGGCGTCGTGAGGCAGCGTGCGGCAGATGCGTTGTTCGAGTTGGGCGTGGAGAGCGAGGTGCTGGAGACGACGGATTGGATGAGGGGTGGAGATGCCACCAAGTTGGAGATGGAGGTGGCTAAGAGTGAGGCCAAGAGTGAGGCGGCACGCAGTGGCGGCTCACTGGCCACTGAGGTCAGTGAACGCAGCTCTGCCACTGACCCACCAAAGGCGGTACTAACTACCCCAACTACCAACTAACACCACTAATCACGTACTAACGACTACTACGTCACTACTTATACTACGTCCTAGCATACTCCTCCACTAGTCTACTCCTCTATACTACCTACACTAGTACACCTACACTCCTACTCTTCACGCATTAGTCTTACTTCTACGCTAGTCCTATACGTGCTGCACTACTCCTGCTACTCCTTCAGTCCCCTACACTGATATCTTCTCACCGTAGAGGTATGACCGTAGGAGTCGACGTACATCTTAACCGAACCAGAAGGTATTCCTCTACAAGAGTAGTACGCGTGGAACTTGATGTCCTGATAAGTGATGGTATTCTCTGTGTTAAGCTTGCGAGCTAGTAGCCTACGAAACCTTCTGTGAACACACCGTAGAGGTAGCGTACTACGACCGTCACGGAGAGATTATTCTGTTGAGCTACGACTCAGGTACGTCTTTACTCCTACTTAGTTACTACACTAGTTCATGCTCTACTTCTACCCTCAGCGAGGCATACGATGGCACAGGCGTGCATCAGCTGGAACACGGCCACCCCTAGCAAGCAGCCTCGCGTCAGAGCCACGGCCAGCTCGTCCTGGTTAACCGCAGCGCTCAAGACCAGCCACGCGATCTCGAGCATCAGATTCCACAGCGCCACGGGACTTTTGAGCAGCCCGTCGACCCACACAGCCGTCGACGCGACGCCAAGGACCGCCGCCATACCGGCCGCCACCACCACCAAAATACCGTTGGCAGGGTGGCCTGTGTATATAGGGCAAAACATAGCCAGCACCATCATCATCACAATGGTGACCCCCCCGGTGAATTCCTCCAGTACCGGCGGTTTCTTGCTGTAGCACCGCTGGCTCTCCGAGACGCCCCACACCAGGCCGACCACGGGCGCACTGACTGCCCAGAACAGCACCTGTCCGGTGCCTAGCTGGCTGGCCTCGACGTCGCGGCCGGAGATGTGCGCGGGGTGGTTCAGAAAATGGACGATGAGGCAGAAGTTCAGCGGCGCCGAGACGCTGGCCAGGGCCCGCTTGGCCCACTTCTTCTCGTCTTCAGCAAAGATGTCAGGCAGCAGCAGCATGAACTGCGTCATCCAGCTCAGCACCAGGAAGCCGCCAAGCCAGTACAGGCCAGTGCGGCGGCTGGTGTGCCACCTGGCTTGCACCAGAGCGTGAGCAGCAGGAACGGCGTAGGTGAGCACCAGGGAGATGTAGTACCTCTGGGACGCCCCGGGATCTTCAAGACTACGCAGGGGGGTAGTAGTATGGGGAGTCCTCGAATTCAAACACCTCTATTTCCGTCTCATACTCAGTCTCACTGCTGGTCTCAGTCTCACTGCTGGTCTCAGTCTCACTGCTGGTCTCGCAGTCAGCCTCCCAGCCAAGCGCTTTTTCGTTTATCGCAAAAAAGGTCATGAGAATATCAGAATCGGGCAGAGTGGGTCATAATATGTCATTGGAACCACTGTGATTAGCTTTATTTGGGGATCTCAGATGTAGCACATAGATACAACCCAGAGATATCGCGTGTATCACAGAGAAATAACTACACTGGCTAAGCGTGCGGAAGGATCATTAGTGATGTATTGATACTGCTGAGCACCAGCTACCACAACTACCAACTAAACAGCTACCAACTACCAGCTACAACTACCAACTACCAACAAGCCACTAACCAACTATGTACTACTCATACATCACTTCTCAAACACTTCTCATACACTTCTCATACGTCACTACATACTGCATTAGTTCTACACCTAGTACACCTACTGGTCTACTCCCATCACACCAGCTCCTCTGCTCCGGCAGACAAAAGAACTCACAGTGGCACAGGCATGCGCCAGCTGGAGCGCGGCCACTACCAGCAAATACCCCACAACCACCACATACTCGTTCTTGGCGACCACCGGCAGCGTCGTGGCCCACGCGAGCTCGAGCACCAGAAGCCACGCCGCCATGCCGCTCTGGCGCAGCCCGTAAGCGCCGACGGCCGCCATGCCCAAGCCGCTCAGCACTTTCGTAGCCACCACCGCCGCCACCAACACAGCGGTGCCGTGGCGCGGCAGTGACTTGTACAGTCCGCAAGGCACAGCCTGCGCCAGCATGATCGCCAGCAGGCACGGCAGGGTGTTGTTGCCCAGCCAGGCCGGCGGTTTCATGCTGTGGCGCCGCCGGCTGTCGCACACACCCCCCGCCACGCCTACCAGCGCCGCACAGCCGGCCACCGGCAGCGCCAGTCCCGTGACGTCGCCGGTGACGTCGGTTTGCACGGGGTGGTTCACACAATAGACCATGAGGTAGAACTTCAGCGGCGCCGCGACGCTGGCCAGGGCCTGTCTTTTCCACTGCTTCTCGGCTTCCATGGCCAGCAGGCAGTGCGTCAGCCAGCTCAGGAAAATGACGGCGCTGAAACAGTCGGCGCTGACGAGGCGGCTGACGGGCCATTTGGTTTGTGCCAGGGCATGAGCAGCGGGAACAAAGTAGGTGAGCACCAGAGCGGCCCAGAAGGCGACGGTGACCTTACGTCTTTCAGTCTCAGCCTCTTGAGTCTCTTCTTGAGCAGAGTGAAGCGCTTTCTCAATATCCATCGCTTCGTAGTCCATCGCTTGTTCGTAGGTCGCTTTGTCGTAGGTCGCTTTTAGGTCGCTTTTTCGTAGGTCATTGGGACAAATTAACTTTATTACGGAGATCTCATCTTAAGAGGTGGACGTAGGAGAAATTAAATTCTATACGTAAGTAGAATATGCCATTATAGAACGCGACTAGGAGTTCACTGAGAAGGCAGGAAGTGAGAACTCAGTGATAGTGAGAACTGCCAATGACTATCGCAGTGTACGGACTATCCCGGCGTGAGACTACTGCAGTACTATCGTGGCTGTAGGCTTGTTGAGGCTGGGCACTGACGCAGCGCTCCTCGCTGCTATCCCAATTTATTTATGCACTACATACTCTTTCACTAATAACTATCTGTACTACCTCAGGACCACCTGTATCAGCCATTGCTCCGCCCAGCCATTAAGCGGACACAGCCGCAAGCAGCCTTAGCCAGACTCAGGCTGCTGCTACTTGAGTCAAGCGCTTATCATTGGCAGGCTAAGGCGGAGGTGAAGGCGTGGAGATGTATGCTATGTCAGAAGTTATGTATGCTAATGCTAGAGGACTCAGGGAGTGAGAAGTGTGAGAAGTAGCGGTGATGGTGTATGCAGTGCAGAGCCAGTGATGGTGTACTGCACTGAATATCGGGGTGTGCTGTGGTGCAGAACTGCACTGAGAACTCTCGTGGTGTAGAACTATCGTGGTGTGCTGAGAACTACCAATGATGGTGTGAGTACTACCAGTGATGGTGTGAGAACTATTGTGGTGTGCAGCACAGCGCCTCATTCCTCCTCACTGCTATCATCTCCATCCTCCGCGGAACCGCCCGCAGTTCCGACCAGCCGCTTCGGCGCGACCTCCTCCTCCTCCGAGTCCTCCATCAGGTCGTCCGCCAGCTCGTCCGCCAAGTCGTTGAAGTCCGCCTCGAACTGCGAGTCCAGCACGGGTTCTGGGCTCGGCGCGGCTGGCGCTTGAGCGTCGGCGCGGGGGAGCCGCATCACCGCCATGACGCTGGGGGTCTCGAGGGAGGAAGACATTGAGGAGACGTCCTCGTCGTCGGATGGAGGGTCCACAGGCTTGGGTTTAGCGATCTTGCGTCGCGTGGGGAGCCGCGAGTTACGTGCAGCCGCTTTAGCAGGTGCACGTGCAATTGCTTTAGGCGCTGCAGGTGCCTTGGGACTTACGGGTGCCTTGGGAGTTACGGCAGGCACCGGTTTGGCGGCTGTGGGTGCTTTGAGAGGTGCTGGCGCAGGCGACGCCACTTTGGGGGTGATGGACGCTTGCCGGCGCGCCTCCGGCGCACCGACGCTCACCACCGAGTGATTCACCACCGAGTGGTTCAGGGCCTGGACGCTGCTCTGACGATGAGTCCGCTGGTGGAACAGCCCCGCATTCGCCGAAGTGGGCGCGTCCGCGCCGTGGCTCGTCGGCCGCGAGCGCGATTTCAAAGCCGGCGCCACGCTCATTTCCAGATCCATGAAATGCAGCTCGTACTGCTTGAGTTTCGGATTATAGAGCAGCACACACTCGGTTTCCTTATTGGTCTGGCCCGGCCCCCGGAACATCGGTTTGCCGAGCTTCGGCTCGGGCTTCGCTTCGGCCTCGGCCTGTTCCTCGACAATGTATTCGCCCCTGACGGTTTTGCGCAGGCTGAGGTCGTTGATCTGCGGGTTGAGCGTGTCGGGCGGCACGGCGTAGCGGATACCGAAATGCGGCGATCTCGGGGGCGCCTCGGGCTCGAGCAGGCGGGCGCGGGCCGATTGGCTGAGCGCGAGCTTGATCTCGCGCAGGTCGCCAGGCATGGCGTTAGGAGTGCGATATTATGGCTACAGGAGTGCGGTGTTATGGCTGCAGGCTGGTGAGGCAATGGCTGGAGGCTGGTGGGGTGAGGCAATGGCTGGTGGGTGCGAGCCCTAGCCGCGAGTCTGGTCAGTAATTAATAGTTAATTAAGCAGCGTGCAGATATGTTTAATATTGTGTGAGCTGATATATGCAAATAAATAAACCGGTCGCAGCGTGCATAGTATCGAGGAGTATCACGGAGAGAAATAATGCGACGGGTGAGTTGCATGAGTTGAAGAGTAGGGAGGTCTTGAGGAATCTAATAAATAAATACGTAGTAATGCAGAGTGTAAATGCCTTGGATTGGGTTGGATGGAACTTAGAATGCATTGGGTGTACTGGGTGTATTGGGATGCCTTGAATGGTAGCTGGATTGGAATGGTGGTCTGGGGGAGATCGGTGCTCGCTGCTTTCACTGTGCATCGCTCGCTACTTTCACTGTGCATCGCTCGCTACGCTCACGATGCACTGCTCACGATCCACTCGCTAAGCGCCTCGCTACGCTCAGCGCTCCACTCGCAAGGCAGTACGGCGCACACACCACCTTCACCACCTTGAACCCGCACCACACCAGCCACATCACACAGACCACCGCATACTCCAGCACGGAGTACAGCAGACTCGTCGTCAGGCCGCAGCACCGCGCCGCACACAGCCGCTCCATGCGCGAGCCGACCTCGCGGATCTGCCGGTTCAGCGTGGTGTTGACTTCGCTGACCATCAGGTCCGTGGCCACCCTCAGACCCACCAGCGAATCCGCCACGCTGTCGTCGAGTTCCTGCTGCCGCTGCACGGCCGCCGTCTCCACGCCACCCAAATACTTGACGTAGTCCGTGACGTAGTCGTCTTTCAAGGCGTCGCTGAGGCGGTCAACGTCGGCCAGGTCGTGCACGCTTTTCAAAACCTCGGCCGGGCCCGGGCGGTGCAGGGCGGTGAGGTAGAACGCAACGAGGTACCGCAGGTTCGAGTCCAGAAGGCACACTTTTTTCTCGAGCGGGTCGCGCCGCGCGTCGGGCGCCGTGAGGCTGCCGAAGGGGAGCTCCACCGCGTCGCCCGCAGCAGCGCCGGCAGCGTCAATGGCAGCGTTGGCGCCATTGGCTCCGCTCATGGCGTTGCCGGGGAAGGCGTCGAATCGAGCATCGAACCGAGCATCGAATTTTGAGGCGTTGTCGAAACGGGCGTTGTCGAATCTCGAAAAAGCGTCCTTGAACTTCTCTGCCTCGGCCTCGGCCTCCCTCGGTCCGATGAGCCGCTTGCGCGCCTCACTGCGCGCCTCGCTGCGCGCCTCGCTGCGCGCCTCACTGCGCTCATAGTCCGCGCTAAGGTGCGACGGGCGCCGCGCGCTCGCCAGCAGCGTCTCCATCCCGCTGTCGGACGTCACCGACAGCTGCGGCACGTCCGGCTTGCGGCGCTCCGGGATCGCCCAGCCGCCGATCAGCGTGGTGCCCGGCAGCTGCGGCAGCGGCACAGCGTTGGCCTGAGTTGCCGCCTCGCCGTACGAGTCGTCGGTGTCGTCGTCGGTGGATTTGGGGCGGACGGAGAAGTACGACGAGCGCCGGGACGCGGAGGAGGAGTCGCTGTCGTAGCCAGCACTGTTGGGCATGCTGGGCGCCAGCAGCGAGTTGCCAGCGTTGCCAGCGTTGCCGACACTGGCGCTTAGCCCGGCACTGGATAGCCCGGCACTGGATAGCCCGGCACTGGAGCTGCCGGCACTGGAGCTGCCGGCACTGGCACTGCCTGGCGGCAGCAACGCGCTGCCTATGCTCACCGCCAGGCTGTTCTGCCGCGACTTGTGCATGCGTTTCCATGTGTCGGCGACGCTCGCCGGGTTGCGGCAGTAGCGCCGCTTCGCCCAGGACAGGTCCGAGTCTTCGTCTTCGCTGGCATACCCGGTTCCACAGGCAGCGCCGGCGTAGTTGCCGTATGAAGTGCCGGCGTAGTTGCCGGCGAGGTTGCCGGCGATGTTGCCGCCGAGGTTGCCGCCGAGGTTGCCGTTTCCGTAGCTACTCGCATCGCCCGAGTGGCCGTATGTGCTGGCACTGCTGGGGTAGTTGCCTGCGTAGTTGCCTGCGTAGCTGCTGGCGCTGCTGGCGTAGTTGCCGTTGTTGCCTGTGTAGCTCGCGTGGTTGCCCGTGTAATTGGCGTCAAGATCGTCGAACTGGAATGTCTGGAGCGACGCCGCCGCGGACGCCAGCGTGTTGCGCGAGCGGATGCGCGCGAGCGAGCGCCCGTCGCTCGACTCGTCGTCGATCAGCACGAGCTCGTCGTCGTCGTCGTGCGCGCTGCGCAGGCGCGAAATCAGCTCGCGGCTGGGCAGATCGCGCTTCATCGGGCTCCCGGGGCTGCCGGGAGAGCCCCCTGGAGGCGTGAGCACAGAGCCGTAGATGTTGGCGGCCTTGACTGAGTTCGCATCGTCATTAGCGTTCATGGTGTTGTCGGCTCCCTTACTGTCGAGTTTGGCCCGGTTGAGGACGCGCGAAAGTACCGCACGCGAGTCTTCCATCGGCGCGTCCATCTGCGTGTCCATTTGGTTGGTTTGGCTGAGCGGCTCCTCTGGATAGAACGGCCGTCTCTGCTTGAGCTTCAGCTGCCGCCGCCGCGACGCCGCGCGCTCCTTGTGGAACCGCCAGCGCAGGTCCTGCATCATCTCGGCCACAGAGACCTGCCACATGCACGTGTGCGCCGGGGTCCGCGTCACGGTGTGCACGCCGAACCGCGAGCGTTCGCGGCGTGTGCGGTCGCGGATCGTCGCTACAGGGTTGTAGTGGCGCGCCAGCACGCCTGGCGTGTCTGAAGTGTCGTGGCTGCCTGCCATGCTTTGCCTACTCTGGTTTTGCATGCTGTGACCACTCTGCCTCGGGTGGTTCGGGGTCTCGCCCGAATTGTGCGCCATGGCGTCGAGCTGCGCACTGAACTCGATGCCGCCGAACTTCAGCTCGAACTGGTTGCGGACGCGCACTGCCTGCGCGCGCATCTGGTCGCGTTGGTCCGTGAACTGCGAGCTGACGGCGTAGGCCGTCGGCATTGCGTCCGCGTTCTCAAAATCGTCGTTGAGGTATTTAAGTCGCGACAGGAAGCTCGTCAGTTGGCTTGCCTCGCGCTCCTCGTCGGGCCATGCCACTTTGCTGGCCGTAAGCCTCGCGTCTTTATGGCCCGCGTTTTTATGGCCCGCGTTTTTATGGCCCGCATCTTTATGGCCCGCGTCTTTAGGGCCCGCGTCTATTGGTTCTCTGTGATCTTTCGGGTCACCCGGATCTTCCAGTTCTTTGAGATGATTGTACTGTTTTGGGAGAAGTAGCTTTTCGTCAGTGAATTCGGACGACGAAGAGTCGCCGTCGCCCGACGTTTCGGACGAGGACGGCGAGTCTTCCAACGTTTTAAAGCCTAGCCGCGCGATCAGCGGATCGGCTACACCCCCAACATCCAGAGGGGGAGGGGTGGCATATATTGACTCCGTGAGCATGGAAATGATGAAGCCGGGCTAAACGCCAGGATGATGGGTTGCCTAAGATGGCTAAGGGTCGCCTATGATGGCTAAGAATCGCCTAAGATGGCTAAGAATCGCCTAAGAAGTCTAAGAATCCCTATGCCTCAGAATGCCTCAAGGATGCAGGACTGCGGGTTGTCTAGACGTTTGACAAGACGTTCTCACAGTTTTGTTAGTTTTGTTGGTCTAAGTTTGCAGTTTGTGGTGCTCCTCTGTGTTGCCACCTTGTAGATCAACGACTAGAACCTGAGCAACTAACTAAGCAACGGTTGATGCCTGCCTTGACTAAACCGCAATCGCTCTCCTCTATAGCGCTAAATATAGCGACTCTACCAGCTAGGCTTGAAAACGCGTACTAGGTCGAAGTCCAAGGGATTGGCTCGAGGTGATCAAAATTAGCGTCTTTTCGTGGTTATGCCTGTTCTACGATGGGTGTGTTCTACGATGGGTGATGCGGCGGTGTGGAAGATGGGCAGAGGTTTTGGCGTGCGCCCAGAGAAGGCTGGGGGACCCAAGGAGGAGGAGGGGTGGCAGCAGCCACAGGAATGAAAAAGGGGAGGGAGTGTAAACCCTTGTCCCGTTATTTGCCCTGAGAATAACAGGGTTCTCTTCTTATCTATGGAGATTAACCCTTCGCTCAGGGTTCGCAACGCGGGCGTTTGGAAAGCCTTTCTAAATGCCGCAGTCCTTCCCCTCTTTGCCCCAGCCCGCTCTAGGCCTACCCTGCGGGTGAGAACCACATGCTTTTGATACCGCGATACCTTCCCCTGTGTAAACGCGGAAAATTCAGCAACCCTATGGAATATGGCTGACTCACGAAACAAATCTACTGCGAGATATGCAGAGCACATGCACAGCACACCTGAGGTAGATTATTTTTATGTCGCTCTCAACGCGCTAATCTCAGCACTTTAAGCGCTAATTTGACAGAATCTTTTAAACAAATAGTTCCGCGTCGCGTATTACCCGCGGATATTATTTAGTATATACAATAATTTATATACGTTTTGGAGATAGCACCGTGAGTGAAAGTTCCATACTTTCGAACCCCCCCCTCCTTCGCTTTGTTTGTTGTGAGGAACTCCCTCCGTTGTTGGTTTACTAATCTAGATTAGACATCCTCGTATCAGACGGTTAGAAACCGGAGGGGACCCATCAGGGCGTGCCCCTAATGGTACGAGCTCGCGTGACACATGGGTGACTTCGCAGTGATTGGGTGCTTCCTTGATGTCGCTATCTGCTCGGGCTCGGAATAATTATTTTTTCACTGATAAAAATTAGCTAACCGATTCAAGCGTATGGCCGGGCCACGACGGTTGACTGCATACGGTATATGTATCTACAATATACCGTCACCGCCTCCTTGAGCCCTTGGTCCGCCCAATTGTGGCAATCTAAATAGCGTTGTCGTTGTAGCGCGTTCTTTAATATCAACACAATTTTTCGATCTGAGGAAACAAAATGACATATGGTGTGGGGGGATAATAGTCCACCGTTGGACCAGGCAAGGGCCCGTCCCGCCCTGCGAGTGGATCATGAACCACTCTAGCCATTGACCTGGCGCGCCTTAAGTGCACGCCTTATGTGGGTAATTTAAGGGCCACAGTTGAAGGAGCTTACCCTGGCTGCCCCGATCTCGTCAGAACTGTGACTTAGCAGGAACGAGACTTCTAAGCCTGACAAGTCGGCGGTAAACAAGAAGAAGTATAGCTAAGATGGCTTACTTCTTTGCTATGGTGGGTCAGGATGACTCGCCGCTCTATGAACTCGAATCCGGCACAGGCCGTCTGGCAAATGATAGTCAAAGCCAGTTCCCCCCCACCATAAAAGAACTTAATTCATATATCGTCCACGCGTCAATCGACGTTGTAGACGAAGTGCAATGGACCACGCCCAATCTATACTTGAAGACAGTCGATAAGTTCTACGGCTACTCAATTTCCGCGTTTGTGTCTCCGGGAAACGTTCGGCTCCTGCTGCTCCATGATACACGCAGTGAAGAATCGATCAAACAGTTTTTCCTCGATGCATGGGACGCATACGTCAAAGCGATGCTTTCGCCATTCTACAAACTGGGCAGTCCTATTGAGAGTCCTCATTTTGACGCCAAAGTGCGCCAAAGTGCCCGGAAATATTTATAACTATACATTATTTATTGCTATATTGTGTTTGAGATCAACCTTCGAACGGATTCTTGCTCGAACGACGCTTTCTACATCATACTTGGAGATGCTTAACTTCGAAAAAGCATTTCATTATTGACCGTTGAACCCTGATGTGAGGTTAGCAGCCGATCGTAGGTTTACCCAGACCCAACGGCCCACAATCGGATCGCCCTCGTCTGGCTAATTATAGCAGCAATAGAGCAAGCGCCTGGTGCTGGCTTTAATTCATTTACGCGCGAGGCATCTCGAAAGATCTATTCCAGCATTCATAAGCTGCACAGACCCTCGCAATGTCTTTCAAATTCAATTGGCAGTTTTTCGACATCTCGGACCTAAAAGCTCGAACCAAATCAGCTATCACCGAATCAATAGCGCAAACAAGGCGTCCACCCGTTATTGCTGCACCAATAAAAGCCGTAGATATTGATTTTGGGACTATACCGCCTGATCTGGCGTTTAAAGACATCCTATCCGTTGGCCTGAACCGAACGCATATCCAGTTTCACCTCAAATACGATGGTGATTTCAGTCTGACGCTGGATACGGCCGTGGATGCCAACCCGCTCGCAGTTATTCTCGAGGGCTCGGAATTTCCTGATTTCGTCAAGCCCAGACAGGTAGGTTTGCTACATAAGCTCGTGCTCCCATTTCGCCTCAAAGTGTGTCAGATTCGACTCGACACTCTGATAGACGTGGTGTATACTCCCAACGGAGTGCTAGTGAACTTTCACGAGGATCCCATCAAGTACATTGGGGTCCAATCCTCTCTGGACGAAATACCAGGCGTCCACAACATGATCTGTACGGAACTCAAAGAACAACTCACGGCCAGCTTCTACGAGGACGTGCCGGAATCGGTTTGGACGAGTTCGAATCCGGCACAAATGCCTCCCGATCCGTTCAGGGGCGCTCGCAGATGGTCGCGACATACCGAAGAGTTCAAGAAATTCACAAACATTGTGATTCCAACGTCAAGGCCTGCGTTCCACCAAAAACTCACCACATTCAACACCTTGGCGCTGAACATCGCCGACAAACCACTGCTGCCTCCTCTAGCCATTTCGAGTCGAGCTCAGCTCAAAATTATGCGCAGCAGCAAAATTATGCGCAGCGATAAAAACCTGGATCCCAGCCACATGCAGCAGTATTTGCTGGCCCCATCACTGCGATCCGTAGGGGTTGCATCAATTGGTTCAGGCTCGTCTATGCGATCATCCGTGAGCTCAACTAGACACAAGCCCAAACGCCGCGTCATCAGTTTACGCAATTTGGGTGCCATGGTTGCTCCCAACCGCTCCGAATCACGTTCAGAGCCCAAGACTCCACCAAAACAAAGCACCCAGCAAAGCACAAGCGGCTTTTCGCGAGGTAGCTCACCGCTTCGACCAGTTCAACGAAATACGCCAAGCGTCAATGAAAGAAGCACCAACGCAGCCAACACCAATGGAGCCAACACCAATGCAGCCAGCAGCTCAGTGGGCCTGCTGACCGAGCCGCATACGCCCGAGATGGAAGCTTCGGAGTATGCAGTTGACGAGGCACCTGCTTTCGTTCCTCTGCCCCCAGGCAGTTGGGATCGCCGACGGTTCTCAACACCCAACCGGATGGATAACGGAGCTCCTCTCAAAGTCCCCAAACACCGCGCAACATCTATGCAGCCTTCACGAACGAATGTGCCCACCTTGCCTGCCGCTAAACTGCCGCATTCGCCGTTTTTGCGATCTCCGGGTCGCCTATCATCGACTAATGATTTGATAAAGCCGACGTAGATCATGATAGACATTAATCAAGGTGTAGACATTCAGGTCTAGTGAGGACGTAGTCATTCATACAAGCATGAAGACGTGGCACTACAATTCATCAAAGCAAGCCATTAAAGTAAATTATCACAAGCCTTTAAAGCGTAAGCCATCAGCAGACCATCAGCATACCAAGAAAATGTAGAAAATCATAAGTAGGACAAAATAAATTAATTATACACGAGGAAAAATATGCAGTTCACGAGAGATGCGTTCAAAGATGCGATCTAAGATGCGCTCTAAGATGCGTTCAAAGATGCAATTTAAAGATGCAGTTCTGAGATGCAATTCAAAGATTTAATGTTCAGCGGTAGGCGATATTATGAGATTTCTATCTTGATCTCGCTGGCCGTCGTCTCGCCTTTCTCGATGTTGGCGACGAGCTCCGTGAACCGCTCGAGCTGGGCCTTCTGGCGCGTCTCCAGCTTGCTCACCACGCCACTTAGGCGCTCGTTCTCCGCGATGAGGTGGCGGTTCATGCTCAGCAACTCCTCATTCTGCTCACGTAAGATGCCCAGCTTGTCCGCCCGACGAGCCCGCGATCTTCGTGCGCTTTCCGTGTTCTTGAGCCGGCGCTCGCACACGGCGGCTTGTGATGCGTTGCCGCTGCGGGAATGCGCGACAATGGTTGACTGGATCGGAATGAGAGGAGGTGTCACCGACTCCTCGCTGGTTTCGTCTTGGAAGAGGAGCGTCCGTTTTTTCAGCGAAGGAAGCGACTCAACCGTCTCCACCAGGTCCACCGTTTCATTAATGAGCGTGTCAACGGTGTTGCGAGTGAGTGGCCGCTTGCGGCTTCGGGCGGCGGGGTTATCATCCGATCGTTTTCTATTTAAAGAAGTTGCTCGCTGGAGTTGAACTTCAGGCTCGGCCTGGATCTGAGATTGAGGCTGGACCTGAGGTTGAGGCAGAAGCTGAGGCAGGACCTGAGGCAGGACCTGAGGCAGGACCTGAGGCTGAGGCAGGACCTGAGGCTGATGTTGCTCCTGGGGTTGCGAGACGTAGAGCTGACTCGGGAGCATGAAAGGCATCTCCGCCGTGCCGGACATACCCACGGTGCCGGGCATCCCTACGGGAGGCGGCATAGGGAACACCTGAGGCTGCATCGGCAGAGGAGCAGTATAATTCATAGGGAAGTGCGCGTCCAAAGATGGTGAGGCGAAGGCCGAGGAGTGGCGGTCCAGAGACGAGTGTTCATCGTCGTAAGGCGACATGTTGCTTCGTTGCGAAAGGCTGCTCGGCGAGTACTCGTCGCTTTCAAAAACCATTTCCGGAATCACGTCCTGACCCGGAACAGGGAAGTCCAAGTCAGGCAAGTCGTCATCCTCTTCAGCGGGCTCAAGGAAATGGAGCGGATCGTTGAAGTTGCTATCATCCTCCCAGCCCGGTTGGCTGCTGCCACTATGGTTCCATTTGTGGCGATCGATCCCAGTGACCAGGAGGGTGGCTGCCTCAGCAGAGTCTTCATTAAAGCCGGATGAGGGCTTCATGGTGCAGCAAAACGTTCAACTTCGTGTATTATAAACGTGTTTCAAAAAAAAAGAGCGTAAGGCGAAGTGTATTTTGATACGTGCTTCCCGGGTTTGTCCTGATATGAAGACTTTTGCAAAAAAAGTATGGCCAATATAACCACGTTCTACCAGGTTTCAAATTACAATTGAGTTCACTATTGAATGCAAAACTTTCAATACTTGCTACGATCTGTCTACTAAGGGCGTATCGGTTCACTCGAGACTTCTTTAGGGGCGCGGCGCGATATATACCGTTCCCAGCGGGTGCGCGATAACAATTTTTGGTAAGGGCGCGGGGTCGTGTCTAGGGTGCGATCCTGCACGGACCGAGGGCTGGGACGATAGATAAAGAATTAGCAAATAAGGTGCAACGAGTGAAGTGGTCTCTTGGGAGCTGGGCGGGGGCCAACTTACCGACATGGACGCAGTTTGCAAAAGATCGAACAGCGATGACGCCATTTTCGCGTTTTCGTGTGCAGCCGCACGCACCGACAACCAAGCCGCAGTGGACCAACTTGTTTGTTAATCGGGCTAATATGTACATATGTGTGTTGACGTCCTATATGTACACATACTGTTTACTATACAATGCTCAATGACCGCTTTACAAATTCGCTTGGTGAGGGGCTCATTAATCCAGATCACCCTTAGACACAGCAAGCCACACTGATCGAGGGTTATGGAGATCTCTCTTCGCTATAGCTCGCGATAAGCCGCTTTTCGGCTCCGGCAAGTGTGATAACGATATATCCCTCAAAGGTTCCTTGATTGGCAGGCGATGTTAATTCCAGATAAACGGTTGACATACCCTAGTTCCGATCCCGTAGGGTTGCGGACCATCAACCTCCGGGTGCTCATTTACACATTGACCATGTACCCACGAGTCATATAACTCTGCAATCACTTAAAATACAATGAGAGTTTACCGATCTGTGTATTTAAATCTCTAAAGTGACCGGCTAGAGTCTCAAGCCCTTATCAGCATAGCCTTTTATTCTTATCACTATTACTCAAGTTCCGGGCGGGTTCACTGGGGATCGGACCCTGGTTGTACGCCGGCGTATGCATGACTGTGATATCACCATCTTGCATATGATTTTGCATATCTTGCGTACTTCTCCCCGAGTTAGGGCGAGGTTTGTGGTATGTTCCGAAAACCCGGGCAAGAGATTACGACAACCGGTTGCAACCGTAGCTCGGCGTTCTCTGGTTTCCCGTTTCACCCAACATGCTTAAAGGCTTCGATCCAAGTTCTATGAGCCCGACCGCCACACGAATAACTAGATAATTCCAGAGAAGTGACTTTTTAACGCACCCAGGTGCGCTGATTATTTGCTCTATAATCCGTGGACGAGAGCCCGTTTTATGACGTAACTAAGCTAAGAACCTATTCGAAGTGGGCAAAGGGCTGGGACCGGCAACTGCGGCATATCTCATTCCCGTGAATCAAATCTTACCCCGGCGCCTTTAAGCCGCAAACACATAACACAAATAGATCGATCTGACTAACAATTTAGACTATAATTCCCATCGCGAGAAAAAAAAGTAATTTACTTTAATTGCTACTTATGTGACAGCCTTATCGGGCCTATCGGGGATTTAGAGCAGTGGAGTGCCTATTTTTGAACAAGATACGGTTACTTCACCACGACGAGGACAGCAAGAACTCTAGAACGTGTCTATACACGATAAAACTGCATTTAGCTACCGGTAAATCATAGGAATAATAGATAAAATGTACATATCGAGTATATAACGCCATATCATGCCAACTCCGCGGTCCAGATCGCCTTGCTTTAACCCAGCCATTGTCATTAGCTGATACATCCCCTAACCCCTTAATTTGCTGAGTGGTATTTTCGCGCACGTGACCCGGTGCTCCCCTCTCAAGTTCGCATCCTTCCCTGTTGAATGCATATACCATTTTTTCCAGCTTAAAGCGTTATAGCTTGTAGCTGTGCTGGAGGGTCCGATACAACTGCCAACAACAGTTTAGGCGTCTAATGCCAAAAGGTAAGTGATGATACACATCATTAGATAGCGTGGGGAGCGGTCCCTGCGTCCTATGATATTTTCTTCTTTTTTATTGACTACAACGGTATCTGATGCTAACACACTCTTCCCAGATTCCATCCTCCTCCTACTCCTGTAAACAAAAAAGGTAGATATGAAAGGCTATAATAAGAAAATCAGCGATATCTATGTTCTTCCCTTACCATTTCTGGTATCTGAGTTACCACCGCTGATCCCTCATAACCCCGTGAGCGTGGTCATGTATCTGTGGGCTCTCGTGTTCCGCAAGGCTCCTGTGCAAACTGTACATACCGGATCTCTCATAGCTTCAGCGCCAGGCCAAGCCAGCGGGGTTCGTGTCACGGATCCGACCTCAGCGATGAAACTATGGCAGGAGGGCTTTTTCGGTAAAGGCACGCTGAGCCGTAGTGAGCCTTCGTGGTTCGGGAGAACTGCGCGACGTTTGGGACTGGATGGCGGCGAAATCACGCTGGAGGAGCTTACGGAAATGCGTCGCCAGAAACGCCGCGAGTTCAAAAGCCAACGTGAGCTGGCTCAGAAGCGTGAACTCGTGGATCGGATCCAGGCCGAGCACAGAGAAGCCCCTCGTGATTTGGTAGAAGCCATTGAGAAGCTCGAAGCCGTGGAAAAACTAGCTAATGAGAAGGAAGATGCCGGACCGCTAAGGGACGAAGACCGGCGGCTTATTCATGGGGACACGATCGAACGCGTCGAGTACCTGCATCTTTCTCCTGCTGAGGCGGTGTTTCTAAAGTTAGGACTGGGTGTCTTAGATGTCTACCCTCAAGGCAACAACAACAACAACAACACTCAGCCGCTCGAGGTGCCCGAACTGCTACGTTCGTTATTGAACACACCCCAGCTATGGCGCAAATATGTGGTATACCACTACCTGCGAAGCGCTGAATGGTGTGTCCGGTCCGGCGTGAAGTTCGGCGTGCACTGGCTGCTATATCGTAAAGGCCCGCCTTTCCAACACGCAGAGTTCGCGATTATGGTGCTGGACACCCAATCGCAGCCCAGCTGGTCCTGGGTTCACTCCAATATGCGTGTTGTCGGTGGTGCTAAGAAAACATTACTGCTGATCTACGTGGACGGACCCGCATCGATGCCGGATTGGGACAAAGTGACTAGCGTCGCTGATTTCCGTCGGGTCTTAGGAGAGTATACCGTGAAACCGGTGACGTTCACGAGATTCGCACCATCACGGAACCGTGATTAGTTATTTATTTATTTAATTTATTTCATACATTTATTTATTATTGTTAACTCAACAATCTTGTTTTTTAATCCCGCACTTCAGCACCGTACTTAGTCTGACAAGGTCGTTTGACAAGGGCAGGGTACGACCGATGGGAGAGAGTGGCGGAGGTGGGGTGAGGCTAAGCCCTTGCCACATACACCGTTCGTTGTTGATTAGCAGCAGCAGCAGCAGCAGCCGCCGTAGCCCATCTCGAAGATCATCAGTGCTTAGCATAGCGCAATTGAAATTGACGCTAAACCAGGACTGAATCGCCACACCATGCGCACGCCTTCTGATATCGAGGCCGGTTTGTACCACGACGACCCTGATTTCGACGATATCATTGACCGACTGTCGAATGATCTGTTCCAGATCAGCAGCACTAATGGCAAAGTATCCGAGCTGCTGCGCCGAGACCGGCGCAACCGAGGCCCAGCCACGACGACCACTCCATTAGAAACAAGTGCAGCCGCCATGGAACTCGTTCAGCTCAACCAGCAGCGTTTCAGGGACCTCAAAATGCAGATGGAGGAGCTGAACCAGTGGGAAGACCCCGAACCGCACCACAAGTACTCGCAGCATAAAATGGCGGCCGATTTCGCACGGCTGTTCGCGGAATTCCGCACGATCCAGGAGAAAGTGCTCGAACATGCGCGGGAAATCAGGCCTACGCGCTTTGATGCGAACCAAATGCCGGATGCGGGAAAATTCGCCGACCAGTCCGTTTCGGAAACTCTGCTGTTACCGGGGAGCCCCGCTTTTGGTGATGAAGAAGATGAGCCACTTATGCAAAGTTTGACAGTGGACGAGGACCGGCTGAATGAGCACGAAGTAAGTTACCAGCAGGGCCTGATAGCGGACCGAGAAGAGGAGATCGAGAACATTGCGCAGGGAATGAGCGAGCTGAACGAGATTTACACGAACCTGGGCGCTATTGTGCGTGGCCAAGGCACAGTGCTGGACAATATCGAGGCCAATATTTATAGCGTGTCCGGCAACATCCAGTCAGGCTCTGAGCAGCTCACGAAAGCCCATCACTGGCAGCGTAGAAGCAGCGGCCGGATGTGCTCCTTCCTGATCATTCTATTGATCATCGGTGCGTTCCTACTCATCGCTGTACGTGCCTAACGAAATCATAAAAATAACTAGCATAAAGTAGCATAGATCAGAATGTATATTATAATGTTCTCAATAACGTCTACTCAACCGAAACCTACCTAAGTATATATATAATACGTAAGTAAATGTAGCCAGCATGGTTTTACCCAAGCACTCATTGGTCGACGACCTGTGCAGCGTTTAGGAATATGCTGATTGGCGCCGATCTCAACTCCGAAAAGCGAGATCAAGACGCCATTGATGTCTGATCCGTCGGCAGGGTCGTCAATATAAGCTTCATGCAGAAAAGTCCGCGTTCCACATCCACACTAGTACCGAGACATTCGGACCAACGCTGAGGCAGAAACCTGCTCAACAAAGTCCGAACGCAGATCAAGTTTGAAAAAAGAAAAAAATGTAGGGCGGGTGCATTTATATAGCTGAGTACCCTAACATCGAACGCGACCGGGACTACCAGGAGAGTGATGAAGATTCGTAGAATAGAAGAGGCGTAGGTATAAAATTTTCACCAAGTTAAAAATTGATCAGGTCAATGAACATTGAAAAAAAAAAAACTCAATTATACATACATTATATCCTTATTTGTGGTGGGTGTGTTTGGCCCTACTAACTAAACCGGGTCAGGTTTCACCCCGACTATATTTTTTCCAGCATGCCGAAAAGTCGATCCCGGCCGGCCAATTCCACGGCAGTACAAGCTAAACCTGTGAAATCGGGTTCAGTCGCTAAACCAACAACTAAAAAGTCGAGCTCTAAAAAAAATGGCGTGAAAATCGCCTCTAAGGCTAAAGACAGCTCCAAACCGGCCTCAGAGCCTGTGGAACTGGCTACGCCCCAACTGCTGAAAGACCTTGTGCATAATGACGAGGAAGTGCGGACCAAAGCATTTGATGCCGTTCGCCAAAAACTCAAGACGAAGCGCGAGCTCACGGTGCCCGATCTGCTCAAATTGTGGAAAGGTTTGTGGTACACTATGTGGCACAGCGATACTCCTCTCGTCCAGCAGGCGCTGGCCCGGGAACTGGCCGCGACGTTTGAGCTGGTGGCGCCCCGAAACTACTCGGCGTTCACGGCCTCGTTCTGGCAGATCATGGTCCGTGAATGGGAGACCCTCGATAAATGGCGACTCAACAAATTCTATATGCTGATCCGGTTCGTGCTGGGAGCCAGCTTGGCGCGGATCGGCGCTTCTCAATGGGACAGCAGCTTAGTTACGGAACTTTACGAGGTGCTGACGGATGCTACGTTCGGTCCCCTCAGTTTCGGTAATGTTCGGATCCCCCACAGTTTGCGTCTGCATCTCGTGGATATCTACCTTTCGGAGCTGACCAAGGTGGTGGAGACGTCGCAGCCCGAAACTGAGGTGCTCAAGGCGGTTCTACGTCCAGTAACCGACCAAATCGAGTTCTCGGAGTTCAAGCACGTAAAGCAGCGTGTGCGTGAGGAAGTGCTGGAGGACCCGGTGATGGTGGAATGGGGTCTGGTGGAGGCGCCTCAGGAGGAAGTTAGTGAGGAGAGCGAGTTTGAGGGGTTCGATTGAAGAAGTAAGTAAGTAGTTGAAGTAACTGAAGTAAGTAAGTGAGTACTTGACTCAGTGTCTGAGTAGACGTAAGTAAAAAACTGAGCAACTGAAGTAGTGAGTAACTAAATGCCTGAAGTAAGCGAGTAAATAAATTGAGTAACTGAGAGCAAGTAAGCGCTTGCTTGATTAGGAATTCAGTGGGAGTACTTGACTAGGAGTACTAGGAGCACTTGGAATAATCCACTGGGGAACTTCACTGGGAGTACTTGACTTGTACGACTAAACTTGACTGCTTGACTGCATAACTGAGTATATTTTGATATTTATGGTACATCTAGAAACCCGTCCACTTCCTGATCGAGGAGCGCAGCGAGTTGACCGACGACTTGACCTGTTTCTCGCTGTTGTCGTACAGATCGACGGTCTGGTTTTTGAGCTGCGCGAGAGTTTCCGTGGTTTCCTCGTGTTTGCGCGCGATTGTGGGCACCTGCTCCTGCTCGTACTTCCACGCGAGCTGACGGACGTTGTTCCACGTTTTAGGCAGCAGGAACGCAAACGCCGCGCCACCAAACACCCACGGCACGGTAGCCCGCAACAGAATTGTGCGTCGGCGCGCCACAATGCTGCCGAACAGGCCGGCCACGAGCACGTAGATCGCGCCGGGAAGCATGTCTTCGTCTTGGGCCTTGAGGCCGGCCACGGTGCTCGCGAACTCGCGCTCACCCTCGCGGAAACGGTGCGACCACTCGGATGTGGTGTGCTCGGCGGTGGAGATCTGGCGGTCCGTGAATCGACGCGCATCGCCCATATAACCTTGGAGCAGTTTGCTGACCTTGAAAACGCGGCCCTCGGCGCGCACCTCCTCAACATCGAGGCGGCGTGCGATCTCGCTCTCGGACCGCGCGAGCTTTGAGTCTGTAAGCGGCTGACTGGGCTCGATCGTGCCGGGCAGCACGTTGTCATTCACGGACTTGCTCTCGTTGTCGTAAACGGGCGCAAACGTGAGCGCCTCCACCGGATCGGGGGCATGCGAGCGTTTCGGCGTGTCGGCGTGCGCAACGCTCTGCAGCGAGATACCGGCGGCCACCGCAGACGCCGAGACTCCCGATAAAAGACGGCCGAGCATCGAGCAATGGATCGGTATTGGTGGGAAGCAACCCTGGCCCGAGCCGTCTCGCTGATCACCCCCGATCGGGACATCCCATGGCTGTGGGGAGGAAGTGGGAGGAAGGCACTTAAGTTAAGTATGGGAGGTGTGGGAGTTCAAGTAGACCCACCACGGCTAAATTGAGTTGTGAGGTGTTTAGTTATTGAGCATCACGCGAATATTTCACGAAGTATTATACTATTTTGAACTGGTTTAGTTAGATGCTCTAACGGGCCGCGTGACCCTGGCCCATCCAGCCATTTACACCAGCCATTACAGCACCAGCCATTACAGAACACTTCGGAGACTAGCGCCATTTCTCGACCTAAAGCACAATCCCAAGCGGCAAACTTAAGCGGCCTAAAAAAATACTCCCCAGATGCCTCTCAATGCGCTCGAAAAGAACGCAGAGAGTTGTTTGGAATATTTCTACGGCCCGGATCGTAACGTCCGCACGCGCGTTCTGCTCCTCGAGACGCGTTCGGACGGCCATGCCCGCGACGTGCTGGCCGAGCTGGATGCCGACGGACTCGCGCCAACGATTCTAGTGAAGCCCAACCAGCGCCGCGATCTGGAGAAACTGCGCAAAGAAATGCTCAACCTGCCGCTAGGCACGTACATCATGCTGTCAGTGCGTCTGGACCCGGCGTTTCTGCAGCTCGAGCGGCCCATTGGGATGTGGCACTGTTTTAATCAGGGCGGGCCGGCGATTGTGCGTAATGTTGATGCCGTCATTGAGTATTACCAGCAGCGTGTAGGGAATAAGCCCAAAAAGCGGCATGGATCAGCACCTGGATCGGCGACTACATCAGCTCCTATATCAGCGGGTACTCCCAGCGCACCCAGCGGCTCCCCTATGCACTTCCCCGGCATCAAGTTCGTTCCGAAACTGGCCGAACGCCAGCCGCGTGTCAATGCAAAACGTTCACTGGCCGAGGCCATGCGGGACCAGAACGGAGGCCCACCACATAAAGCCGCCCACACCAGTCCTGGGAGTGGCAGTTCGGCCAATGGTAGTCCAGCCCCGGCGCATGCGAGTCCCACCGAACTCGCCACATTTCCCGATCTGGGAGACATTTCGGTACTTCCCGAACCTGGCACCACGACGGTAGCTGGCACGTCGACTTTAGCTGGCACCACCACGACTTTAGCGGAAACAGCCGCTCTGGCCGCGCAAAAAGCCACGGCCGAGATCAGCCGCACGCTCAGAGATCAGCTGGCGCTGCTCTCGGCCGAGATCACGCAGATCCACGCCGATCACCGCGAGGAAATGGCGAAACTGGCCGTGCGACACGAAACGGAGATGTTCGAGCTGCAGGGCAAACTCACGCGGCATGAGGTGGAGATCGGGTTGTTGAAAGGCCGCGTAATACGCATGAACGAGGCGATCAGCGAGTTGGAGGAGATCAGGAATGAGAGGAGAGAACGCCGAGAACGGAGAGAGAAGCGGAAGCGGAGGGAAAGAGACGTAGAAGTCGAGAGGACCGCCGAGCCCGAGGTCGACTTGGACCTGAATGATCCCGAGGCGATAGACTATGAGCTCAGAGAACAGGGATTCAGGGAAATGGAACTAAGGGATATGGAACTGGGACTGGGAGAGCGGGAGTTCACTGAGCAGGATCTGGGGATCGAGGAGAGTATCGATAGTGACATTTTGTAATACTTAATTATTTATTTACTTACGAGGAGGATAGCGTAACTACATTGTTGTTTATTTACGGTGGGATGTCTCAGGTTATGTGTACAATACGTATGTGTCCACTATGTGCACACTATGTGCACGCTATGTGGTGCGATTAGGTGGTGTATATAGATCTTGGAGGGGGGGTTTATGTGGTTCGGACCACCTACTCTGCCCACTGCCTAACCACCTAACCACCTTATCGCGACCAAGCGGGGCCAAACCAAGCGCGTCATGTATATCGACCAGAGCCTGCAGCGGGCGCTGACGGACCGCATCTACGAGAAGCGGAAGCCTGCCGCGCTCCAATTGGAGCAGATCGTGCGGCGGGCGGTCGAACAGGGCAACATGGAGCTGGTGGCCGGCATTATTGGCGAGCTCAGCCGCGACTATGCCTACGCCCTACGTCACCCGAACTACCGCAACGGCGGCCTCATTGGTTTGGCTGGGGTGGCGATTGCGTTGGGACCCGGTGACTTGGGGCCGTATTTAGAGGATATCGTGGAGCCGATCCTCGCGTGTTTTGGCGACGCTGATTCGCGCGTGCGGTACTATGCGTGCGAGGCGTTGTATAATGTGGCGAAAATCGCGAAAGGCGAGATGCTCGTGTTCTTCAATGAGATTTTCGACGCGCTGTGTAAACTTACTGGGGACTTGGACGATACCGTGCGGAACGGTGCGAACTTGGTTGACCAGCTCATGCGCGATATTGTGGTGGAAACGGCCAGCACTTACGTGTTCCAGATTTCTACTGACCCACCGGAAATCCCCGTGTCAACTGTGAACCCCGAGGGGTTAGAAGGTCCTGCGGTTCAGGATCCAGCACCCCAAATCCCCGTGACTTCGGGTGGTGGCCCGATCCATGCGTCGTTTACACTCGAGAAGTTTGTGCCTTTGATGGTCGAACGCATCTACGTGACGAATCCGGCCACGCGCGTGTTTGTGGTGCAGTGGATCATGCTGCTCGAGTCGATTCCGGACTTGGAGCTCATTAAGTACCTCCCCGGGTTTCTGGAAGGGTTGGTGCTGTACCTCACGGATGGACACAAAGAAGTGAGGGTGATTACGAAAACGTGTTTGGATACGCTGCTTCGCGATATCACGGAGGTCGCGGGACTTAAAGAGTCGGAGATGAGCCACAAACGCGAAACGCCGGCTGAGTCGCTAAAGGCCTTGGATCTTAACAACAACAACAACAACAACAACAACCAAGGCACGGCCCAAGGCACGGCCCAAGGCGATGCTAGCGATGCGACGGGAGCCGATGCAGGCTTGTACCAGATCGGCCAGGATACGTACATCAGCTATGCCGAGATCGTCGATATTCTGCTCAACAAACTAGACCCCTCACACGATGAGATACGGCTGCTGGTGCTGGACTGGATGGAAGGCATTCTTATGGTCAGTGCGAGCGATGTGTTCGCGAAAGTCAGCATTTTGGTTGGGATCTTGCTCCCGGCCTTGTCGGATCCTGCGCCCGAAATCCGACAGTCCGGCCAAAAACTCAACGGCAACCTGCTGCAGCTTATTCCCGACCACGTAAATGATATTGATGTTGGAGCCACGGCACATGCATTGAATCGACAGCTAGACGCGGAGGATAAAGTGCTACGTCTGAGTGTGATGGAGTGGTTGAGGTCGTTGTATGTCAGTGACACAGACTCGAAAAAGGCTACGAATGCCTCAGCCAATGCCTCAGCCAATGCCTCCACCAAGGTCTCCGGCTCAAATCCCACATCAGGCACGACGACGACTGCCACCACGTCAGCCTATGAAAGCCTGCTTGTCAAGCTGCTCGGCCCGCTCACTGATCCCAACGATGAAGTCGTGGTCACGGCTCTCCAGCTCCTATCGCTCGTCTTAACTGACAGCGATGACACGAAATTCGAAGGGTTTGTGTTCAATCTGCTGCAAGCGTTCCGTCTTAACCCCGACCTGTTTGAGCACCGCGGGCGCAGTGTTATCTTACAGCTGTGCATTTTGCTGACCCCCGAGCGGCTGTTTATGAGCATGGGCAAGATCGTGGCCAGCTCTACGCTGGGCGACGAGCCGAAAAGCGCTGAGGAAACGAAGTTCGATACGCTCGTAATTCAGACGATGGCCAATATCCTGCTGGCCGCGTCTGAGCTGCGCAAATTCCGCACGAAGCTCACGCAGCTCCAAATCCCCACGGGCGCCGACCTGTTCACGTCACTTTTCGCTAATTGGGAGAAAAACCCCGTGGCAGTGCTGGCGTTGTGTCTCTTGGCCGGCGCCTACGAGCCGGCGTTTCATGTGCTCCAGATCATCGCACGCTATAACATCACGGCCCACAACCTGCTCCAAATCGATAAACTCGTGAAACATATTGAGGGGCCTACCCTCGCACCACTACGCATGGACTTGCTCGACCCCACGGCGAACCATTTCTTGTACAAAACGCTGTACGGCATGATGATGGTCCTGCCGCAAAGCACGGCGTTCGGGCTTCTCCAGAAAAGATTGGATAGCGTGAGCAGTATATCCCGTCTCAGGACACCCGAAGCCTCGGATCTCGTGCTGAAGGGTGACGCGTTCCCTTCCTCACCGAAGTCTACGGAACTCAAGAAATGCGGATTGGACTGGCCCAAACTTATTCGGGATTTTGGGCTTTATCAGCGCCGGAAATACGAATCGGAGAGTTGAGTTAAGGTGGATTAGATGTAATATATAAATAATAGCCTTATAGAGTCGACCAGCGCTGTCTCCGTTTTTCCATAAGCACGATTGGAGAAACGAAGGCTATAGAGGCGAGCTGCTTTGTTATTTTGCCTTCAGATTTGCTTTGCTTCAGAACTGTTCCGCTTTTTTGCTGGTTTTGAGGCAGGTACTCTTAAGCAGGGCAGCTGAGTGAAATGAAATTTAGCCCTTCTCAGAAGGATGCTATCACCGCGACATGAAACTCAGCCGCTTAATCAACCCAGGCTTCTTGTACTCCTCTTCGAACTCGTAGTCCTCGATGTATTTCCGGGTAGCCTGAATAGCGTCCTTCCGGCGCTTGCCGCCATAGCGGTTAATTACCCGACGGTGCTCGAGCTTGTCGCTGATTGCGGTCATTAATCCCATTTCGAGGTCGATCTGTTTGGGTTCAAGCACTTTAGTTCGGTGAAGTGAGGTGGCCAGAATTTGGCGGTTGCACCAGGTAGTAGGGGGAGATGTCTAGACGCACAGAATTTATCTCACCGCGTTCAGATATGCCGGTCCCACTCCCGGGCGTATTGAGGTACGGGTACAGGTACAGAACACCAATCAGCATGCTGAGGACGAGGCAGAAGAAGCAATGGAGCGTAGACAGACAAGAAAACGCTTGGATCCAGAGTTTATGAGACACGGTGAGTACTGAAATATAATGGTACGTTTAGAGCCAACTTCGTTGCATAATTTCAATTCTACACCGTCGCGCACGTCCTTGACGCGCCAGGCACGGGCTAGGGTGAAGCGGGCGCGACTAGCCCCCCCATGTGTCTCAATTCTCCTTCCAAGAAGCGACTTAGCACTTCTAACGCAAATTTTGGGCCGCAAAATGCTGCGAATATTTGCCAGAAGACATAAAGAGTCTAAAACTAGAACAAGAACATATCTTTCACCAACGAAACTTGTTTTTTGAGCGGTGGCTCGGCCGGCCTGCGCCCTCGTCGGCTAGAGATCTGCGAGCAACCCTAAATCTATTCAGGTAGTGACGCCTCTGAGCCTTCGCGTCTCCGAACCCTCGATGTGGACTATTTGGTAATAAACAAGCGAGCGTGAAGAGGGGTCGGGCGTGAGGGTAGCTAATTGTCAGGTCCTGAAGGCAGGTTCACCCGCGCCAAGACCCTCGTAAATGTACGTGCGACGCAGACGCACCAAGTGCACACAGATCGCAGAGCCTAGGGCCTGCATACATCTTGGATCGTGTGCATAAGCATGTCTTGACATGTCTTGAATGTGCATATACTCTATCATCGGACATGAGCACGTAGGATATGTGTGAATAAAATCTCCAAAATACCTAATTAAACTAAACTAAACGGATTCAGTATGAGTGTTAGGCGCGTGTTGCATGGACCTCGAAATTTTCACCCAGATCAGGGGATCCACATCTGGAGGCCCGATCGCCCCGCTATTGGGCCCACCACGTGATCGGGATCGCGCCGTGGCCAGTGCTTGGCATTTCCCGGCCACAACAAGCAGATGTTCCGGCTGCCTGTGTTCGTGCGAGATGCCGGCGTGCGGTTCTACAGCGCCAACAAAAAACCGTCGCAGGTAAAAGAAGTCAAGCTCTCTTGGCTGATCTCGAAAAACGATCTCGAGGCCCAGAAACGCAAAGCCATTGAATCGATCCTGCGCAAAGGCGACAAACTGCAGGTCAGGCTGGAGAGCAAGACCAAAGGCCGCCAGGAACCGAATGCGAATGAATTAGAGGCGCGCAACAACTTGCTGGAACGATTGCAGGCGATCGTGGACGAAGCCGGCGGGGCCCAGGCCAAACCCCCCCAGGGCAACGTGAAAAGCCGGATGATGTTGTTTTATCAGAGTAAATCATGAGCCAGAGCAAGTCATAAATCACGAGGCTAAGGATTACAGCATTACATAGTATTACATGCGATAAGTATGAGTTTATCTGCTTCCACTGAGGATATTTGGGCGATTACAGTCGTCAAGTGTGTAATATATCATTTTACAGCTGCGAGACGGGAAACAACAAGTCCAGATTCAAATTTCGAGATTTCGAAAGCCGAGGGACCACCAGGGACCACGAACACAGCCGACACAGCCCAGCCATTAGCCCAGCCATTAGCTTCTTATAGATGAGATAAATATACATACTATTACATACTATTACATGCGAGTGCGACTCAATGTGGTGCGACTTAGTTAGATCTTGACGAGAGCCACTCCACCTGACTTCTGGAGAGTATTGCCTGAGCTGGCCATGAACGGCATGCCCACCACCAGCAAGGTCCCGTTGGTATCCATCGCCTCGCCGAATCCAGCGGCAAACGCAAGTTTCTCCGTTCCCAACATCTTGGTTGTGCCCGTCTTTAGATCCACCTCCCACAGCATCCCGTAGCCGCCATTGGCATGCGCTGATGCACCGATAAATCGGTCTCCCACCACCAGACCGTGGTGCCCGAACCAATCGAATTCGTTGGCGTTGCTAATGATCTGGTGGTGGTTGTTTTTGTAGGTGATGATCGCGCCTTCCTGGTTCTCGCCGTAACTCGGCGCCCCCACCACCAAGTAGTTGCGGTTCCCTGCGAGCGAGAACGCCCCGAACCCGGTGAGGTTCGTGCCTGACGGCTCGGTGAGCTCGAGGATCGGCGTTTTGCGCGCAAAGTCGAACCCCAGGACCTGCGACCGGCCCGGCACGCCGACCAGCACGAACCGCGGGGCCACGGAAATCGCCGAACCCACGCGATCATAGGCCTGTGAGCCTTCATGCAGCACGTGTTCCGTGCGACTCAGCGTGACGTAGCCCGGGTGGTCCACAATGTGCTGGAGCAGCGACTCCGGCAGGGCGAAAACCACACCGGCCTGGTCGACGCGCGACTCGTCGGTCCCGTCGTACACGTCAGCACTCGGCGCACCCACGTACAGCGTGTGGTCGCTTTTGTCGGCCACTAGGCGCTCGCCCACTAACTTGAGCCCCAGGCGGCCATAGGCGTAGCTGGCGTCTGCCCACTGGATCCCGCCGATCCACTCGAGTTGGGAGTTATACACGTCGAGCTGGCTCAGGCCAGGACTCGCCACAACCAAATACGATTTCCATACTTCCAGAGCAGCGCCGAACCGGGCGGGCCACTCTCCCGGAAGTTTCAGGTGGGATGTCGTGGCATTGATGGAGTTCGTGAGGTCGCCGTGTTCGTTGAGTATGAACACCTGGCCAGATCCCGGTGCGCCCACAGCGATGTTATGCCCCCAGAATTTGACCGAGAAGCCGAATAGCGGGCTGTGGCTTTGGGCTGAGCCTGATTGGCCTGGTTGGGCTAGTAGGGCCAGATCTGGTTGGCCTTGAGCCAGATCTGGTTGGGTCCGTTGGGGAAGTGCGGGCTGAGGACCTGCCACAACCTTAGCCTCTAACTGCTGACTCTTACTCCGTGGGGCCACCTTCCTCACGACTTCCGGCTCGATGTCTTTAACGATCTCAATGACATCGGCCATGTAATGCTTCAGACGGTGCACGTGGCCGCTCGAGCGTTTGCGCAGCTCGCTGGGTGTTTTCCCCTCAAACACCTGGCACACCTCCCAAGGACTGAACCCGGGTTCTTTCACCTTTTCAGGTTGCTGGATCCAGCTGAGCACAGCCGGCAGACACTCGGCGATCTGCTCGGCCATATCCGTGAGCCCGCCCACGGGATACGACTCCAAAGTGTTGAAAAGCAAGGGAGAACGGCGCGCAAAGCGCTTGAATGCCACGCTGGCCACGCGGGTCTCGGCCGAGTAAGCGGCTGAGCCACGCGCCATGCAGTAGTGAATGCTCGACAGGGGGATGGCCGGGTAGCCCGCGGCCGTCACGAGCGACAGGATATCGTCGGCGTTGTACGCCCAGTCGGTGGAGGTGGCCGACTTGGTGGCGCGCCGACTCAGAAAGATCATGTCGCCGCCCACATCCAGCACCGTGTGGGCGCGATCGTAGTCGCCGCCGAACTCGCTGTCGGCCATGGCGCGCAGCAGCCCTTCGAAAAGTCCCAACGAGTGCCAGCTGACGTCGCTGACTTGGTGGCTGAGCACACCCACGAGAAACGCTTCGAGTTGGGACGTGTCGCGGCCCAGTGAGCGCTGGCGGTGTACGAGCGTGATGCCGTGGACCAGGAATGGCGGCCAGTGCGCGTCCTCGGCCACGTCATACTGGCCTTGGCAGTTGTAGAACGCATCGGGGAAGAACGCGCCACTGCGGAGATAATCGTAGTGCTCGGCGATGCGCGGCGGCAGCAGCGGAACCAACCGGTCTACAAGCTCGAGATGGACACTGGAGGGTTAGCACTGAGCTAATTGAGGAGTGAGAGGGGGAATTGACTTACCTTACGCCGCAGGAGCTCACGATTTGGAGAATCGGCAGCACCGCGAGGAACCACATGTGGGGTAAACAACCTAACCTGAGACAGTAGATAGGGTCAGATGTATACAGCTTAGAGACCTTAGTACCCGCATCAGCCACAGTATATTCGAAGCAGCAGTATTTTTTGGTAACTGCTGCCGAGCAGTAGCAGTAGTAGTAGCAGTAGCAGTAGTAGCAGTAGCAGCCTTAGCATTATAGCATTTCTAGGCTTGCCAGCCATTACCAGTATCACCAGTTTTACCAGCATTACCAGCCATTAGCCCTCAGCCATCCACATCGCATCTAAATCACCACCAAATTTATCTGCATAGCACTACTCTACATTACACCACCGGCGCATCATGCACCCACCCCCTGCTCTCTATATACTCCATGAACCGCGCGACGCCGTCCGCCTGCTGCATAGTGCGTTTCGACCCCACAATCACGAGCTTCTGCTTGGCGCGCGTGAACGCGACGTTGAGGCGGCGCCAGTCCTTGAGCAGCTCGCCGGCGCTGGCCTCGGCGTTCGCCTTCACGAGCGACACGAGAATACACTTTTTGTCGCGTCCCTGCGCCTGGTCGGCCGTCAGCACCTCGAGTCCTTGCTTCACATAACCACTGAGCTGGTCGGTGAGCAGGGCGAGTTGGTGGCGGTAGACGCTGATCACGGCGGTATCGGCGAGCGCGACGCCGAGATCGGCGAGCACCTTGACGAGCGCAACGATGATCGCGGTCTCGCCCGCGTTGGACGCGCCGTCGCGGTGTTTCGTCTCGAACAAAGCGAGTTTGTCGGTGTTCAGGAACACGACGGTGTTACCCGGGTCCAAGGCCGTGTACACGGGGCTGTGGGGGTTGATGAACGACCAGCCGCGAATCACCAGCTTCTGGCTGGCCACTTCGGGCGTGCCGGCCACCAGGCGCCCGTCGTACACCAAATCGCTGGCCAGGCGCATGATGTTCTCGGCCATGCGGTACTGCCGCGTGAGCGCGACCACTGCCGAGGGGTGCGCCGCGCTCAGCCGCTTGAACAGCGACTCGTCGAGGCCGCTGAGGCGCGCCTGGGCGTTGCGCACGAGCGGCGGGAGCTGGAAATGGTCGCCGACCAACACGAACGTCGAGGCGAGACGCAGCGGGCCGAGCACAAACGGCAGCGTGATCTGCGACGCCTCGTCCAGAATGCAGTAATCGAACCGCCGTAAAGCAAAAAGCTTGTTGTTCGTGCCGTGGCTCGTGCACGCGACCACCGGCGCCCCGAGAAACTCGACGAGGCGCGCGTTGCCGCCGGCCGTGGCCATCGACACGGTCACGCCGGCCACGCGCGCGTCCATGCTGCGCGTGTCGAACTGCGAGCTCACGAGGCGCAGCACGGGCTGCCTGGCGTCCAGCAGCTTGGCCACGAGCGTGTCTACCGCGGAGTTCGTGTACGCGCTGAGGAGCACGGACTTGCCGCGTTCCACGAGCGCGGCCACAATCGCGGCGATCGTCGTCGTTTTGCCCGTGCCGGGCATCCCGAGGATCAGCGCGTAGTCGCGCGCCTCCAGCACTTTGTTCAGCGCTTCTGCCTGGTCGGCGTTGAGGTCGGCGTGGCCCTTGGGTTTTTGGGGACTCGCGGGGAGCACGCGCGTCGAGGCGCGGCTGAGCGTTGACTCTAAAGCCTGCTTGCTGTAGGACGCGAACTGCGGGGGCACTAAATCCACAACCAGCTCGCGCAGGCGGTCGGCCTCGACCAAACTGTCTAAATTGTACTTGGCCACGCCCAGATTGAGATCCAGGCCCCACGGATCGACGTCCACGCGGTACTTCCCTATGGGCGACAACTCTTCGCGGACGATGACGCGGAGATCGGCGCCGGCGTGGGCCACAAACCCGAAGTTCACGGCCATGTGCTGTTTCGTGCTGAGCAGGATCGTGTCGTCTCGCGAAAGTTCGCCAGCATCGCCAGGTGTGGAGTCACCAGCATCGCCTGGGACAGGCACCAGCCTATATTGGTACCCAGGCCCGGCAAAGCCCTCCACAATGCGCTCGCCCACCTTCCACAGTTTGGGCCTCAACTCCGTGAGCCACCACTGCCGGCCGCGCAGTTTGTCTACTCTCTGGCCCACCTCGAACTCCAAGTCCAGCAGGCGGTGCCAGTGGTCGATGAACTGCAGAAACTGCGGCGTCAGCTTGCCCGACTCCAGCGCTGCCTCGTACACACCTTGTAAGGCCGGCTGGCCGTGCGTCGCGCCTTTGTCGACGATCGCCGTGTACAACGCACAGCTGTTCTTGCGGCTGCACCATTTGCAGATCATCTCCGACGCGGACACAGGCACGGGCAGCTGCGAGCTCGGCAGGCGCCACATATCGAACGCCACGGCGTTGCGTTTCTGCACCAGCGCGCCGAGATCGCGCGCGCCCAAAGCCACGGCCGTCGTCGCGCCGGTCTCCGTGTAGTACAGCAGCGACCACGGGTGCGTGTTGTTCGGGTGTCTCTCGGCCATCAGCAGAGTGTACAACGCCGTTTGGGCGCGGTGCGACGTGCTTTCTCTTTTGCCGGTCTTGATTTCCAGACCGCTCAGGCGCGTGGTGAGTTTTTTCGTGTCGGCGTGGATCACCGCCACTTCTACCGTGACGTCGATCTTGCCTACCAAACCGTAATACGGCGACCTGATTTCCTCCTCGATTTGCGACGCCTCCGTCACCCGGATCTTGAGTTTCGTGTCGCGGCAGTCCACGAACTTGCCGGTGGCGCGGCTTCCCCACAGCGGCGCCGCCCATTTCTGTACTGCCAACACAACGGGAGCCAGCTGGGTATAGGCCGATTCGGCATCGCTCTCAACCAACTGCAGGTCGAGCGAGGCCGCGTCACACGCTGCACGCAGCTGGCTGTCCATAAATGGCGTCGTGAAGTTGCCGGCCGTGAAACACGCCTGGATGAACTCATGCTTGATGCTGCCTAAAACCAGATTGATGTTCAGGTCGGCGGGCATGCGGATCTTCGTGCGCAGCACCACCTGGCGCTCACAGGCCAGCGCCTCGGCCACGGACGTGCACGGGATCAGGACGTCAGGGTTCACAATGAGGAGCAAATCGGTTTCGTCGTCTACCACCAGCAAGTCGGAAGGTTTGGGGCTGATGAGGTGCAGTGTGTCGCCGCGCGAGGCGAGCGTGGCGGTCCACGAGCCGCGGAGTTCAATGGTGGCGGGTTGGGAGCTGGCGTCGAGGCACTGGAGGCGGTTCTGGTGGCGCTCGACGAGGGTGAAGCGCCGGACCTTGCGGTTGGCGAAGAAGGAGGGCGTGTAGTCGACGGGGCGGAGGGAGAGCATGTCTTCGATGTCGGAGTCGCTCGATTCCTCCGACTCCTCCTCCGACTCCGCAGGAGGCGGTGGAGGGGGAGCAAGTGAGGGTGTCTTGATCTCCTCGATCTCCTTGACCTTGACCTCCTCCACCTTGACCTCAACCTCCTTCTCTTTGTTGTTTGGGAGTTTCTCAGTTTGTTTTTCCGTTTGTTGTTTCTCGGCCACCTCGGCTGGCGCCTCGGTGGCTTCGTCGTCCTCAATCGCAGGCGGCTCACTCCCCAGATCACTACTCAACATACTCAGCGCGCTCCCCACCTTCTTCGTCCGCGTCGGCGAGCCTAACGCCCTCCGCTTCGGTTTAAAGCGCGGCCGAGGCGGCGACGACGCCAGCAAACCCGCGTACTTCCCCAAACTCTCGGTGTCCGCGCTCAGCGCCTTGCGGTCGATTTTCACAGGCGAGACGGGCGCATTGGGCGACGTGCGCGACGTGTCCGAGTCCGGAAACCGGAACTTCGGCGACGCGCTGTCCCAGCCCATCGTCACCTCGAATGATCGGTCCGTGGGCGGCTCATCGCCAGAGTCCATCAACAACGCGCTAAGGAGAGACCTAACCTTGAACCACTTAAAACGCGAAAATTATAAACTATGATACGTGTACGTGTATGAAATTATTACTGAAAAATTACACTTATTTAATTGGTATATAATTTTTAACCGAGTGGAAATGGATGGCGTGGCTGATCTGATTGGCTAGGCTGGATAGGCTATGGCTGGGCTATCTAAGCTGTGAGCATTGCGTGATAGACGTTGATCTGAGGCATCGTGTGTGGATAGATGGAGTTAGATACGAAGAGAAGACACGTCAGGTTCGCTGGGTGAGTTGCCTTCTTGGGTAGAGTCCTTAGTCTCCTTAGTCTCCTTAGCCTCCTCAGCCTCCTTAGAGTCCTTAGAATCCTTAGAGTCCTTAGTCTCGTGAGAGTCCTCAGAGTCCTTAGCCTCCTTAGAGTCCTTAGTCTCCTTAGAGTCCTTAGCCTTAGTCTCCTTAGTCTCCTTAGAGTCGTTTGAATCCAGCTCGCCTTGCGGCTCGCTGGACTCGCTGGGCTCGTAGAGTTCCACACCCAGCGGCACATGGTCACTGGCCCGCCCCTTGCCGTCCCGGATACGCGGAATAGAGCTCGGCTCGCGTCCCATCTCCTCTGCAGTCGGCGTCGATAGCACCGCACGGACCTTCAAAGGCTCCGAAACCAGAATATAGTCCAGCGTCTCGCGGAAATCGTCCGTCCAGTTCGTGAACGCAGGCTCGGCTCCCAACGCCTCAAGGTAGACGCTGCGTAGTGCCACATAGCGCCTCAACTTTTGGACACGCTCCAGCAAAGCGCTGACGGCCGGAACAATGCGGAACACGGGAATACGCGAGCGCATGCTGCGGGCCGAAGTTTCCAGCTGTTTCTTCAGCTCCGGCAAGTTGAGCGCGCTCTGGTTCTCAAAGAAACAACGACTGAGTGGCGTGTGTGGCATGCAGTTGAAGTCGCCTCCCACAATAATCCGCGCCCCGCCTTTGTCCTCGGCCTGCACTGCCTCCAGGAGTAGCACAAACTGGCGCAGACGTTCGTACGCGAACTCAGGGAGCCACGTGAGGTGCGTCGTGGCCATAATGTACTGCGCAGGCGGCGTTTGGTCGGTTTCAAACACAGCCACCAGACCAACCTGCGTGCCACGGTGATCCTGCTGTTTCAGACCCGAGAACTCGTCGAGTTGCACTGTTCGCTTAGACTTGCAACGCAGAGGCATATCTGTGCGCCACGCAATGCACACGCCGTGATCTTTGCGCGGGTAGGTGACAAACTCATACTGCATGCCTAGGCTCTGGAAGAACTCTCCCCACTCCCATGTTTTCATGCGATCGACTTCCTGCAGCATAAGAACGTCGGGGTGGTAAGCCTTGATCTCTGCCTGCAGCAGCGGCCAGCGTTTGTGCCACCGAATGGCCTCGCCGTTCGTGGGGTACTGGGACGGACGCAGCAAGACGTTGCTCAGCACGTTGTACGTTAGGACGCGCAGTGTGCTATCTACATTGGGTGCATTCTGCACTGGCGTGAACTCGTGAAGCACCGGCGAAATCATGTGTGCTAAGTCCACCGCCTACTTTTACTCCATTATATACTATTCTACCGATGTGTCAGATGAGATAATCTATCCTCTCAGTCTATGACATTAATTCGTCGCCCCATTCGTGCTCTAACGAATTCTATTATTTTCGAAGTATCCAGCGGCACCAGATTCGAACACGCGACTCACCAGGTGAGACATCTGAGTGAGATTGAGAGGGGGTATTCATAGATAATGAGGTAACTTAGCCGCCGAGTCCCTCCTGAAATACAAAACTATTACTACGCTCGTACATCGCTTAATTAGCGCTTGCGTAAGCTGGGACGAAGTCGTAGATATATAAAGAAGACTTAAATCATAGATCCCAGGGGCTCAAAGATGGCCGAGTGGCTTGCCCCGGGGCTTAAAGATGGCCGAGTGGCTTGCCCCGTCCAGCGCCCGGTATGCGCTGGACCCATAGGAGATCCCGCTGTCTAACGGCAGTACCCCATGTAGGCTTCGAAGGTATGAGCTACTGCTGGTAGCTGCCCTCGTCCCTGTGGGGGACTCCTACTTAGCTGTGCTAAGTTAGTGCCGACTTAGTCGGTGCAGTCTTGAAAAAGGCTCTATGCGTGATGCATAGCAGGTTCTTAAGGAATCTGGAGACGTGAGCTGCCCTCGTCCCTGTGGGCGACTCCTACTTAGCTGTGCTAAGTTAGTGCCGGCTTAGTCGGTGCAGTCTTGAAAAAGGCTCTATGCGTGATGCATAGCAGGTTCTTAAGGAATCTGGAGACGTAAGACATGATACGATGTCCGAACTCTTTTTGCTATAATTACTGCGACTTGTGACGTCAGAGCTGAGACCATGCGTTTACCCCCACCAGTTAACGTACTTAACCAGATTTATCTCCGCATTTACCGCCATTGGATATGACTGCGTCGGTGACTGCATAGCCCTCGCCCCGATAAGAATGACTATACTACATATAACAGTGAAAAGATCAAGGGACCGTTAATTATTTCTCTCCGTTAATGATTAATTTTGTAGTTTTGCCAATCCTGCTGGCTTCGGTAAAAAGCGAACGGTTTATCCTTGACAGGAGCCAGGGCGAGAAGCTGAGCGAAAGTGACTTCATCCAGTTGTTCCGGTGCATCCGAGGTCTGGCAAACCAGACGTATTACACTGCTGATGCCGAGCACCCCTCTCGCTTGAGGGTGTGGTCGTTTGATGATGTTTGGAAATCGGACGAGTTTGACGATTGCTACAAGCAGTGCAATGGGTACAACAATGCCGGCTACTCACAATACGACCCCAGGCCAGATGCGGAAGCCAGGCTAACTATCCAGCGCCAGCTCGACTACTATAGGCCCGAACTCACCCTACATCATATTGACAACTTTATTAACGACCCTGTGGTGAGGGAAGCCACTCGGTACAGGGTTGACACGTACCGTGACGAGAGTCCCATCATCAACATGTTTATTGGTCAAGAGGATGAGGCGCTGACCGAGGCTGAGTCAGGTGAGACAAAGCACGAGGAACCGGTCCCATCGAGCTCACCAAGCGATACGTCGTTCCTCAGACTAGCGATGATGCTGTGGTACGGCCAAGGCTCGACCCCAGGCCTGTTTGGTGTTGAGTAGCCAAACAGTCTTTGACAAGAACACATTGCATTCATCACTATGAGGAGAGTTAAAGGATACACTGCTCTATCACAATTAATATTTGCTAGTCACTGGACTAATGGCTGGTCATAATGCTCACCGGCCATACCCTGACCATCGGCATGAAGTAAGACAGCCGTTATCTATTAAATACCCGATTATCTATTAAATACTAAAGACAGCCGATTATCTATGAAAGAATTTCTACTCACCACCTGAAAATGAACGAAGAGACGTGCCGGATCTGCCTCGAGCCGGCTGAGCCCGACAATCCGCTCTTTGAGCCGTGCAGGTGCACAGGATCAGTAGCTCATGTCCACCAGGAGTGCCTTCTGATGTGGTTCCACCAGCAGAAGCGTGAGCGTTCGTGCGACTTGTGTGGAGCCTCCATAGTTTTTCAAAACCCCCTGAACAGCGAGACTCATATTAAATGGCACCACTACCAGACCTACTTCCGCCATCTCCACCAAAAACTTCATCCCTCTGTTCGTTTCTCTACACTTCGTCCCAAGCTAGTCAAGCTTGCACCTTCGGCTGCCAAGCGCTTAATGTACACCTGGTACTATATCTTTCTCGGCGGTATGGGTAGCGTTTACGCCGGTAATGCCTGCTTTTACCTCTACTGTCAGGTACGTCACATCGTGCTGATCGACGGGAACACAGGCTCTGTGAACGTGGACGAGGAAATACCTGCTATCGTGGTCTGGTCTGGGCTTAAACTGTTTTTGCTGACCATGCTGGTATTCTATGTAGTCTTCGAGACTTCGAGGACACAGTTCAAAAGACTGCAACAAACAGAAAAGCACCAACCAGAGCAGCCAGAAACACAGGAGCTTCGACGAAAGCAACCCAATGCACAGTTATACGCCGACCTCCTTGTAGACAGCCCCGTGCGCTACGTCGCCGGTATCTTTCAACTAGGAGGTATGGCCCCTGCGCAGATTTTCGTCGTTTTTCTCGCGTCTTTGCTGACATCATTGTGGATTGCGCTGCTTGCGTTGCTAACTAACATCTCACGGAGGTATACGTCTGGTATAGACGCCTTCACTGCCTGGAAACCGCAGTGTGTGCGAAAAGTGCCCATCGATTATGTGGTGATCGAGGGTCTGTTGGTGTATCTACTTAGGCAGGTTTTACGCTTCTGCAAGTTGCTCGACCATTTGGCCGACCATTTGATCGACCAGTCGATCGACCAGTCGATCTACCAATCGATCGACCATTCAATCAACCGTTTGGTCTACCAGCCGATCTTCCGGTCATTAATCGTGCAAACTGTAAAACGAACGGTCGCCTTAACTGCCGCCACTTTCTTTATTGCTTATCTCCATGGTGTGGCCCTATTCTATGCCGCCACGGGCCAGCTTAAGTTCCCTGAACCTTATGAGGGGCGGGTGTGGGTGTATTTGTTGGTGTGCGCTGTGTGCTGGTGTGATTGGCGCACCGCCCGTTCTCAAATGGAGCTGATGGTTCGTCGCACCAAGCATTGCCAACCGCCGTATTCGCTTGAGAACGCGCTGATCTGCTTTTTGTGGCCTTGCGTGCAGTTTCTGCCGGCTTTAGTGAACCACAGCTTGATTGTGTGGGTTTTCAGCCAAGCAGTGCCCCTTTCTTTGAGGTTCAGTTTTAGTTTTGCTGACTTGCGATGGTACGCAGTCAGTTTGTTTTCTCTCTTAACACCACTAGGACCTAAAGAGCCACCTCTATCGTATGTGGCGTTAACGTGGCTCAGAGAACGCCTGTGGATGCGATTAATTGCCTGGCTCTCTCCCAGTTTAATAGTTCCCGATCTCGTTTTAGCTGTTCGCGCTTGGTTTCTAGTGATTGTGCTGGGAGTTGTGCCACTTTTAATTGGCCGCGTGTTGGGTACCAACGATCTCTTGCTGTGGGTCTCAGTACTGGCAGTGGTACTCCCAGTGCTGGGTTTAGTTCTTCTGAGGTATCCACCTAAAGAGATGAAACACAGCGAACGTTTCCAGAACTGGAGAAAGACGCAGTCTATCGACTTGCACAGCTCCTTAATTCCGCTGGTCTTGGTGGGGATCTGGTACACGTCGACAAATACTTCCTGGACTAAAAACACCTTAGTTGCGTTTCTAACCACGGTCTGGCCGGTTGAATGGTACAGTACTCTGCTGCTTTCGCTGACCACGCCATTTGGCGTGCTTCGACTTGTCGTGGTAGTTTGGCCTTGGGGGATGGCTGTGCTCCACATTGTCATGCGCAGAACGTATCCCCTAAAGCTGGTGAATTACAGAGACTGGTCTCCCCAATTCCAATTCGTGCACCTTCCTGGTCGTTCACAGCCGCGCTGGCCGGAGTGATGACGAGACGGAGGCCCTTGAAGAGAGTCCGGTATCACTGAACGTCGTAATGATTTGTAGGTAGCATCATAGAAGACGACTCAGTTTACGGCAACTATGAGTATGCAGTAGACCAACGCAATTCGAGGCGCGCAATGCTTCAGATAAGTCGGCTGGTGTGTTCCTGCTCTAACAAGATGTAATACTGATGAGATGGTCTTCCTGGCCTCTAACTAAAAGATCTCCAAGAGGGGATCAACCTCGGCATGAGGACCGTATCACCGCAATATTGATGCGATCTGCTGCCAGTATGACTGCCAGGAGTGAACGGCGAGCCGCCTGGCTGCCTACAAAGTGAACCTCTCAACCCAACGCAGGTACCCCGCGAGGCGATGTGGGTTTGTGGTACGGGTTATGTTTTATTGGCCAATTGCAGGAGAGGCGGGAATGGCAGCTCCCACGATGCTTGGTGGATGTATTGTTAGTGTTAGTATAATTTAATTGGCTTAAATAACAAGGAAAAACTCTCCGTCAGACTCGTCCTTGACTTCCTCGGATTTTTGGGGTTCCTCGACTTCTTGGCTACTTAGCTCGTCAGACTTTAAAGCGTCGCAAGCCAGCTTGACCTGATCAGACTGCAAAATGGCTTTTTTAGGCACCCATCCGTAACGAACTTCGATTCCTGGATACCTTCTAAGGTATTCAGTGAGGCCTGGGCCGCTTGGCCAGCTTGGGTTGCAGTCCTCGCCACAGCAGCCCTGGGTTCAGCCGCCTTGGCCCCAGCAGTCAGCGCAACGTTCTTCTTACGCATTTCCTTCAACTACTTCATGATCTTTTTCTTCTGGTCACGAAGTTTGACGATTTGGGGTTGTGCCAGACAAAACGGAATAGTAGGCCTGTAACGAGAAATGTACGTCCACGTATTCGTATTCGGATGTGGCTCTTCCAACTTAATACCAAAAGGAACTGTGACTCATATTAGGGAGGCTGATCTTCAAACAATCCTAATGGGCGTGATAGATCATCTGGTGGTGCTGGTGCAGTTTCATTGAATGGCTTGGGCTAACCGCTGGGGTTCGTCAGGGGCCCTTTACTTCATCATGCCAGACATTAATTACTCATTTTATAGTGGTTAAAAATGCGTTGGGCTACTTATATCGTTTTCTGTAAAAGTGAAATTATAAACGTTTACAAAATTTTAAATAGTAGTTAATTGTCTCTCATATTACCGAATTTATAGCGTTCTAGGTTGCTGCTAATGGCTGGTATTTGTGTATGGTGATTGTGGTCGTAAGGGGGACCCTATGATTTTGCATGGATCAGACCTAAAAGTACTCAATTTTGCAGTGACGTAGACATTCCATGCAACGAACAATACACTAAACTATTTTAACTATGGGTATGTTAACACCAAATCGAAATTAGTTAAATATGTTTCGAATCGGTCACTTCATGGCTACTTTATGGCCATTTTAGATCGCACTGAAAATCACCCATTTTTCATCTGCCCTGGTGGTTAGGAGCGGATAAAACCACAAAAGCGCCACGATACGGCTAACAGCATCGACCAAACTACACGATACGGTTAGCAAAAAAAGTGCTTTGAAATTGCAAATTAATACCATTTTCGGTGTTTCCAGACTTGTAGCTCTCCATATGAGCTAGCCGATCTGCGCTATGTGTGAGTATCGTTTAGTTATTGCGTTTTTGGTATTTCCAATCATCCGAGTGCCTTTTTATTAGTTCAATATTTATAATCTGGTAAATTATGATATAACACTGATTTGTAGAGCCTGTACTAGCCGGGAATAGTGTTCAAAAAATAAATGGTGCTAACTACCCGAAAATAGCCCTAAATCACTAAATAAAATATTATTTAGCGGAATTTAGTATATAGGGTCAAATGCACGAATTAAGAGCGTGTTATCAGACGTATTTGGGAGTTTGTAAAAAAAGGCCTATATCTCGCCGAGCAGACGGCTATGGGCCAATATAGTTATCCGAAACGTATTTAAAAAGATGCGAAATTAATTTGAGTAGCTTTAATTTCTGTTAGCGTCTAAGGATTGTGCCGATTTCGGCGAGTTTTGGTAAAACGTGGTGATTTGTTGCTGTTATTGGTGTGATATGAATTTATAATTACGTCTGTGAATTTTTATCTGTGGTTAGAATAATTATGTTGACTTTTGGATTTGTATCTCAACATAAAGGGGAGTTATGGCACGGCGAGTTTCGGCTGTAATAACCCAGGTTTTCTGGTCACAAAAACTCGCCCAAAATCAGCTTAAACCATAGAGGGAACTAAATAATGGTCTGTCTACCTCGTAACGGTCTATAAACCACTCAAATGCGCATTTGCGTCTGTTATGGGGGTGCAAGAGGGATCAGAGTCGAGGGAGGCAATTTAGATGAATATCTGGGTTATACCACGCACTTTCACGCGTCAACATCTCAATCCACATTATTTGGTGCATCTTGAGGAACTAATTCGCCATCGCAAGGCTCTAGGAAGCCACTATGAAGCAGATGGACTGTGAGTACCCAAAACGTATTTGTAAACAATTTTAGAGCTCTAGATACTGCCACGGATGAATAAACGGGTGAATTTAGGTAGCATCATGTCCTATAGACGGAGGTATGTAGTCCGGTTGGGACAGCCCAGCCATAAAGTGATCGCTGAGAGAAATAAGAGGGAAGGCAAGTATGAGGTGATTGATATAGTTATAGACGGAGTGTATATAGTAGTGCTATGCATCACGCTTGCACATGAGCAGACTTGATACTGGCTGAGTTGAGATTGGAAGAGTTGAGACTGGCACAGTTGAGGCTGGCTGAGTCGAGACTGGCTGGGTTGAGACAGCGTGCGTGGCTAACATCGTTGTTTTCTTCGCTTTCATCGCCTTTTCTAGGCAGAGTCCAGTGGTACACCTGCAAGTACGGGTCCAGCACGACCAGCACGCTTTTCTTTTCGGCCAGTCTCCGCAGCTGCGACGCCAGGTGGCGCCTATATCCACCCTTGACCGACCGAATCGAAGGGTGAGCGAAGTTTGGGTTCACAATTACCGCCGGCAGGTACTCCTTTTCCACCGGCACCGCCGGCTCGAACCTCCGGTCTCTTCTCTCGACGCTTGTTCCTTCCAGCGAGATCACCAAAAACTGCATCCGGCGCTGGTGGAAAAGCCGAAAGATCTCGTAGTTCACCCATGAATGGAAGTGCTTGCGCGTCTTGAGGTGGTCGGTACCCACGGTCCGGTAATTCACGACGCCCTGGCGGGATGTGCCGTATTCCAGCGTGTTGGTGAAGTAGAAAGCGATGTTTGCCTCCGGAGACGCGATGGTATCGAGGAACGCGAGTCCCAGGGCCGTGTAGGCTTCGCAGACGTTGCGCTCGTCGATGCTGAGGAACAGCGGAGTGAATGCGAATATGCTGCCGGCGGCCCGGGCCACATCGGCCAGCTCGGCCTTGATCTCGGGCAGGTTGGGCCCGTCAGCGCTGCGTAGGCCGTTGACGTGCGTGGCGTAGAAGCGCTGGGCGAGTGATTTCATAAGGTCGTAGTCCTTGTCCTCCACTTTGTGCGTCTCGAGGCGGAACGTCATGAGCTGGGGTTTGTGCATTGTGTGAGGTACTTGGGGTTTCAACATTGTGTGCGAGTGCGAGGTGTGCAGGTGTGCGAGGTGCTAAGTGCGTCCTTTATAGGAGGTTTGCAGTCAAGTGAGCGCCCATTTTAAGCTGGCAGCACTAAGCATGCAGCACTAAGCATGCAGCCTAAGGCACTAAGTATGCAGCACTAAGCATAGAAAGCAGTAAACAAATTATTACATATTACATGCTATAGCAGAGTTGAGTTGGGAGAATAGTAGAGTGCATAGCTACACATACAGAGCATAGCTGGTGGGGCAGGGCATAGCTAAGCTACTACTACACGTAGAGTATAGCTACACACGCAGAGTATAGCTACACACGCAGAGCTGGATTCATGGATCCTTGACGGATTTCTAGGCCAAGGTGACTTGGTGTGGCTAAATCACGGCCACCAGTGCCACAATTCGACCGTTGGTGCTCGGAAGCATATCACGGAGAGAAATAAAAGGGGAGATTTCAGAGCTTTGCCACTCATTAGTTCGCGATCTACAAAGTTCTGCACCCAACTGCGATTTGATGTGGGCACAGATGGTGGATGAGAAGCGGTCGATTCGTTGGCAAACGGGAAACCGAAAGTCTCTGCGTGCAGCAGACGAGGCGGTTCATGTGCGAGTTCCTGAGCTTCACGCGGAGCGAAATAAGCGAGTGAGTGAGTCAGTCAGTCAGCGAGGAAGCGAGGAAGTAGCAGCAGCACAGCAGCAGCAGCAGCAGCAGCAGTACAGCAGCACAGCAATAGCTAGCGAGCCTTAGCTAACGACCCAACCAGCAACCGCCTAGTACAGCAGTCGTACTACAGTCGTTAGTGACACTAGCAGTGCAGCATATAGAGCAGCTAGTGACCCAAATTGGGCTCGGTGCTACCCAGTTCCGTATATTGAAACTGAATCATGTATCGATCGAAGAGTAGTCGCACTACCCCAATAAAGCTCACCAACTAAGACACTGCAGACGTAATAGGCATTCATTAAGCTTATAACGTGCCTCAGAGATGGGTTTCGTCCTCCTGGTCGTGCCACCACCTCGCCTCAACAGACATATCTTAGAGTGTTTCCAGGACTCCACAAAACAAAACTAATGTATAATATGTAAAAACCAAAAGTCATAACAAATTAATGCCCGAATAAGCTGACTGGAACAGCCTGAAACTCACTGCATCTATGGGTTCCCGGCCCGCCCAGAACCCACCGCTTCTACAGCAGGTACTCTGGTTTCCAAAAGGTCTAACTCCGAATTTCCATAAAAGTATCTTTAAAATTGAACGAGTGGTGATCGAATTTGTCCAAATTTCAGGGCAAGGAATCGATTTTTTTAAGGTTTTGAACAAAAACTGAAGGGGTACCCCTTCAGTTTTTTTCAATTTTCGCGATTTTTCACTCTCAGCCATTAGCGGCTCCTCAGCCATTAAATGTGAACTCAGATCTTTAAAACAATGACAATTTATAGTAACACAAATATGATAAATATGTACCTATTGACGCCAAATTCGTAATATTTAATAATTGAAGAGCCAGCATAGCTCGATCCGCTAGCAGAGCAGGATGAAGTGTAGCCGGCCAACGCCAAACGCTGGTTACGCACGCATTTGATCTCAAACCTAGCAAATATCTTGCGAAAGTAGATCAAAAACGCGTGAGAATATATATAATATGATACAAGCAAATTGACAAGAGCAGTGAAGCAAAACACATTTGATTTGGCTCTCACACATCCAATATGCTCCATACATAGCTTATACCGCTTGAAAATCTTGTAAAAAACAGTAAATTTATGGAATGGAATTTATGTGATATTCTGTTGAGAAGTAGATGAGTGGTAATGGAAAACAGACAAAAAATTTCAATCACTTGTATTTTACGTCACAGAGCTACTACAGATTAACACGTGCAATATAATAAATAAGTATGTATGCGAAATAAAATAATCATCGATATTTGGAAATGCCATCAAATTTGGTGATATGGCAAGGGATTAAACACGATCTAGAAGGTGCAGCAAAGCTCCCCCAAATAGACACTAATGAGTGTCGCGCCTGATTTGTAAAAACTTCAAAGGAGTTTGTAAAGATTTCGGTTAGCTAGATTAAATTTGAAGTGACGGTAAATGTGTTATGAGCTGGTAAAGTCAAGAATCTCGAACTTAGATCGATCGCGGAAATATTTACAGATTTGAGCGAATTGAGACTCGCGAATTAAAAATCTCGTGTTAGATTTCGGTTTCGAGTCGATTTGAAAATCACCAAAATGTGGTTAAAAAACCGCTGTCCAAATGGGTTTACGACATATGTCTAAGAGGTTTTTGAAAAGTCGGCGAATTTAAGGCGAAATTGACTAAATTAGTTATTTACGTACATATGCGGTGCGCATCTAGGTCGTGTCGAAATTGAAGAGACGAGCGGATGTTTATAGATGTAGTAATCGAGTATCAAAGTCTGATCCAGCCATTAGCCCAGCCATTAACTCCAGGCATTCTCAAGCAATATTCAAGCCATCAGGATACAGCATCGCATAAATTTTGAAATAAATATACACCTTATAGTACCGACTCTAATAAATGAATCTTTATCTTTGCTTGACGCACCAAATCACGTAGTCAAAGTGATCCAGCCGTACCCAAGCCATTAACTCAGCCATTGCGTCTTTACTTGTAGTAAAGCCATGTTCAACCGCTCCCAGCACTCCAAAAAGTATAATATAATGGATTGGGAGGAGTTCCAGCGCCTGAGAACCATCATCTTTGACACGAATATGTTGAAAGGACAGAGGCGACTGCACGGCAAACACCGTGCTGTATGAGGAATCTGGCCGTATAGGCAGAGGCCTCTCGAGTTCGCCTTATATCTTATCTTATATCTTATCAGAAGTACGCTGGCTGTGAGTCGGAGTGGAATATAAGTCTCAGAAGGTATAGATTTCGAGGGCCATCCCGACTTTAACTACGCCAAACGCTCAACAGGGGGTGGAGAACATCCAAGCCTTGACCGCAGGAGTCCCAGTATACTCTTCTGGGTGGGAAGCAAGAACGAGCCAGGATTCGTTAGAGTTATATATGACTAACTAAAGCGTATACTGAAGGGACGTAGCGCTGTGCTCTGCTAACTGAGCTGCGCTACTGACTGCGCTATGAACACAGAGCATAGCATAACGTAGAGCTACGCTGCGCTACGTAGAGCTCGCTTTGCTCCGCTCTACGCTCGCTGCTCTACGCTATGTTCACACCCTGCTCCGGCGCCTCGACCCACACATTCGGCGGCCTCACCTGGCGCCCCACCCTTTTGACGTTTTTCGCCGCAGCCACCAAACTCTGCATATAAATTCCACACGCCGTGCGGTCGAACTGCGCGATCGTCACCGGCTGCCGCGCCTCGATATCCTTGGCGCTGCTGAACCGCGCGTGCAGCACGAGCTCGAACTCGACCGAGTAGAGCGCCGACGCGTTTGTGAACGCCGTGCGGCCGTCGTAGCCGACCGTTGGCGCCTCTTTCGGGAGCACGCCGCCCTCGAAGCTGCGGAAAATCGTCGGCACGCCCAGCGCGAGGTGTTCCGGCGCGTCCATCGCGCGCCGCTTCGTCTGCTCGGCGCTCGTGAAGTCGCGGCCCATCTTGGCCACGCGCGTGCGCACCACGAGCTCTTCAGTGGCGGACTGTGCCGACTCTTTGGGGTCTGAGTCCTTGCCTGTGCTGCTGACTTTACTCAGCTCTCGTTCTTTTGCTTCGTCCGCCTGCTCTACCAGATACTTCGTGATCTGCACCAGCTCCACCGACACGCGCTTGAGCTTCACCTTCTTGGATTTCGGCCAGTCGACGTTCGGCGGCGTGCGCACGTCCAGGCTTATCGTGTCGCCCGGCCCGAACGCCGTCGTCGCCAGAAACCACTCGAGGTTCACGAGATGGTCCGACGACACGACGTCGCCCTTGGCCGGCTGGTTGAACGCGCCAAACGTCGATAACGTGTCGAATCGGCGCAGCCTCACGGGGAACTGGAAGGTTTGTTTCGTGGCGTTGAGGGTTGTGGGGTCCACCAAATCTACCGAGACCAAAGCAAAGTAGACCGACTCGACTTGTTTCGGGAGGCTCATGCTGGCCGTTAGGGCTGTGGGCAGACTCAGCGTGAACGGGACGTCCAGGGCGTAGATTTTCGGCGTTCCCGATTGGCTGCGGTAGATTTCTTTCGTGCGCGTGACCAAAAACGACTTCTCGCGTTTCTGGGCGGCCATGGCGGGCCGGAGCGACGGCACGACGATCGCGTCGGTGCGGAGCAGCGCGACACTCAGCGCGGCGACGTCCAGCGCGGCGGGCTCGCGGCCTTGCGGGCGCACGCGCAGCTCGACGGTCCCGGCGAGCCGTGGCCACGTCGCGGGGATCCCGGGGTAGCCTTGGATGAAGTCCTCGTTGGGGACGCCGTGGAGGTGCACCTCCAACATGCGTGAGCTAGAGTGAACGTAGTGAACTCTAGCGAACTAGAACTAGAGTGAGCGCAAGAACTAGAGTGAACTCCAGAACTAGAGTGAACGCTAGTAAACTCTAGCGACCTACAAGTACTAGAAGTGCTCTAGTGACCTACAAGTCTAGAAGTGGGTACTCTGAGGTACTAGAAGTGGGTACTGCTGAGGTACTGCAGTGCTCTAGTAGTACTACTGTAAGCCTACTGAGGACTCTACTGAGGCAGTGAAGTGCCTAGTCTCTGGTAAGCCTGCTGGTAGATCTGTCGCTTGTGGTTGGCTGCTGTACTGTCTGCTTCCTGCTGCCTGTGATCAATCGCTTGGAGACTTCCCCGGCTTGGGGAACGGGATGTGGTCCGGGAGAGGCGTCGCGGCGGGGGGCGCGCACTCCTCTAAGTCTTCCTTCGTCAGCCGGATCCTAGTAGGCCGGATGCTCGACATGCCTTGTGGCTGTAGGTGGCAGGTGGTGCGTGCAGTACTTGGACTTAGTTGGGTGCAGTAGGTCAGTTGGGACTACTAGGAGTAGTTGGGTAAAGTTGGGTGATCAGGAGAGTTGGGTGGATCAGGCGCACCCAACCCAGGGGATGTGGAGAGCACCCAACCCAGTGGTGATTCGGTATGTGGTTCGAGGTTGTGGTTTGCGGTAGGGCAGTCAACGTCTAACGTCATAGATCAGACTTGACACTAGCTACCTTCGGCACCTTCGGCACCTTTGGCACCTTTGGCACCTTCGGAAAGCGTGATGAGCGAAGAGATCTGCCGGATCTGCCGCGGCGGCGAGGAGGCGGACGACCCCCTGTTCCACCCGTGCCGCTGCTCCGGCTCCATTGCGTACGTGCACCAGGACTGTCTGCTCGAGTGGCTCGACCACCGCAGCAGCGCCGACAGCCGCCAGCAGCGCTGCGACCTGTGCAAAACGCCGTACCGCATCACGAAATCGCTGGCCTTCCCCGCGCAGTTCCAGGCCCACGATTACGTACGCTACGCGCGCCTCCTCATTCGCCAGTACTACTGGACGCTGTACTGCGCCGTGCGCGGCGTCGTGCTCGTGGCGCTGCTCGCGACGTGGCTCGACTTTGCGGCGGGCATCAGCACCAACGAGACCGAGCGCCGGCCGTGGTGCGACGGCGTGGCGCTGTGCGAGGCGCTCAGACGCGCGTCCGCCCTCGCCGTCCGGGAACACACGCCCGCGCCGGTATGGGCGCCGAGCGCGTGGTCCGCAGTGTGGCGCGCGCCGTTCCTGCCCTCATGGAACCAGCTGACGCAGTTAGTGGGGAACACGCCATACGATGACGACGTGCCCGAGGAGCCGTCGCTGCTGTGGTCGATCCTCCGGCACTTCGTCAAAGAGATCCCGCACGTTGTGGTGGCCGGCACGACGCGTCTGGTGGCCGTGCTGCTGCTGCTGCTGGCCGCGTGGTCCGTGGCGGCGTGGGTGTACCAGGACCACGCGGTGCACCACGATTTGGACCATATAGCGCACGGCGAGATGGCGCATATTGACGCGGGCGACGAGGACGGGTTGTTTGATTTGGAGGAGGACGACGAGCACGAGCCTGCCGAGCGCGCCGAGCGCCAGCGGGGCGGGCGAGCAAGAGAGGCGGTGGAGGACAGTGAGAGTGAGTGGGAGGATGAGGACGACGACCACGAGCACCACCACCATCACCACCACCACCACCACCACCACGGAGAGCACTCAGATGCGTACGCCAGCGACTCCTCGTTCGACGAGGAAGACCCGCTCGCCGACTACGAGCAAGAACTCGAGCTTGTTCCCACCGTCACGCTCTCCTCCGGCCTCGTGGGCGCCGCCGCGCGCGTCTACGGCGGCCTGGCCGTCGTCCTTGCCGACCCGCTCGAGGACGCGGTTGCGCGGCGCCGCGAGGACGTCGTCGTGCCTGTGCCGTCGTACATCCCGCGCGTGGCGCGCCGCGACGACGGTCCGCGGGCGATCGCGCGCCTGGCCGCAGCGG
>JAKUAQ010000053.1:0-47208 GCA_030562965.1 Starmerella ratchasimensis
CCGCTGGGTGCCAACGGATTGGCCGACTATGCGCAATCACCTGCTTCGTTTGCCTCATCTAATGTCAGCAATGCGGACGCGAAGGTGCTGAGCGCATTCTTGGCCACCGTCTCCAAAAATGCCGTCCACGGCCGCGCGCCGCCGGCGTCGCGCACATCGGCCAGCGCCGCCTGCAGCGCCTCGACGTCTGCGGGCAGCTGCAGCAAGTCGCCGGCGGCGTCCTCAAACCGCGTCCACACGGGGCCCTGCAGGAACGACATGTCGTTGAGGTCGGCCAGGAGCGCGGGGATGCTGGAGGGGGCGTAGAGCTGGGCGAGGAGGCGGGCGTTGGCGAGGAGGTACGCTTTGTGGATGGCGGTGAGGACCACTTTGTCTTCGATGCTGCTGGCGCCAGAGGCGGCGGCAGCAGAGCCAACAGCGCCCGAGGCAGGAGGCGTCAGCAGCGCCTCAATCTCGTTGGCCTCAACGTCAGTACCCCGTTCATGCAGTGCATCAGGTGCTCCCTGGCTAGCCTGGCTGCCTGGGCTGTTTTGGCTGCCTACGGCACCGCCTACGGCGCTGCCTTCGTCCTGGCTGCCCTCGCCACCGCCTGCGGCGCTGGCTTGGCCAACTATGCGCATATACCTCCCCGCCAGCAGCACCGCCTCATACACTCTCCCCTCCGCCAGCCCCAACGGCAGCTCGCTCGCCCGCACTCTAAACCGCGTCGCCTCGTCGCCCCCAACGTCCTCCACCATGAACTCGTGGAACGGGTCGAGCAGCTCGCCGCGCGTGAGCCAGCGCCGCAGTGTCGCGAGGTACGGCCTGGAGGCCGCGGCGAGGAGGTCGCGCAGCAGCTGCTCGGCGAGGCCGTCACCCGCGGCCGTGCGGCGGCGCGTGGCCAGGCCGTGCAGCACCGCGCCGCCCCTTAACAGCACGACGGCGTTGCGCGCGCTCGGGGCGACGTCTGCGTCCAGCGCGCGCGTCGCGAGCTCGCCAGCGACCGCGCGGTGCTTGCGGCTGCGCACGGCGCGGGGGGCGGCCAGAAGTCGCTTGAGGAGATGGCGCGCTTCGATGAGGCGCGTGGCGAGTTTGGTGGTGGACAGTGTCAGCCCGAGGAGCGTCAGGCCTCCACCTGCGCCGAAGGTGTCGCGGGGGGGACCACCGTAGCTGGAGTCGGCGCCACCGTAGCTGGAGTCGGCGTTGGGTGTGCCGTAGGTGTTGGGTGTGTAGGTGTTTGGTGTGTCCCAAGCCTCTGATCTGTTATGGTGTGCCCTCCCTGCTGCGCCTGTGACGCCTGCGCCTGCGCCTGGGATGACTATGCCGGTGTCTCCGTCTCCGCCTCCGACACTGGCTCCGACGCCTCCAGCAGCCTTGCGCTCCAACTCACTAACCAGTGCCATCCACTCCCCGTACAGCCCCCTCAAGGCCCCCCCGAGCGCCTGATTCACTCGGCCCACCGCCAGGTCGCCCGCCGCGTCCGCGAACGCGCGCACCGCCGCCGCCGCGCCCGCCGCCTCGCACAGCTCGCGGAACGCGTCGCGCGCCGTCTCGTCGAAGTTCGACGCCATGCGGTAATGCGGGCCGCGCAGCCGGTCCTCCCACACGGTGGGGTCGTAGTCCTCGGCGAACCGCACGTGTGGCGTCTCGCCGCCCCTCAGCACAATCAGCGCCGTGGCTACGAGCTCTTGAGATGTGAGGACGTCTTTCGCGCGTTTGCGCGTCAATTGGCGCACGGCGGCGTTCCCGCTGCTGACGGCGGCACTTAATTCAGCCTCCAGGGCGTACAGCGTCGGCAGCGGTGCCACACCCGCGTCCATCGACGCGTCGTCGCGTAGCGCGAACACCAGCATAAAACCACTTGAACCGCTGAACCGCGCGGTGTTGGGTTAGGTGAGGTGGTCGTGACGTGGCACGTGACTAGGATGATCTGAAATATTAAGTAGTGATCTGTAGATCTAGTGTATGTACATGCTGGTGTTGTGCTAGGCCGAGGCTACTCTGGGCTGAGGCTGCTCGTCTAGCTGCTGGGCTGATTGGTGGTAGTGTTCTGTGCTGAGCCTCTTTGGCTGAGCCTCTTTGGCTGCTGAGCCTCTTTGGCTGAGGCCTCTTTGGCTGAGGCCTCTTTGGCTGCTTGTGGGCTGCTTGTTGGCTGCTTCTTAGCTAGTGAGGCCACCTCGGCTGAGGCCACCTCGGCTGCGCCTCGCTGGCCGCCTCGCTGGCCGCCTCGCTGGCCGCCTCGCTGGCCTAAGCGTACGTTTCTGCCGCCTTGGCCTCCTCACTCACCCGCTTCTCCAAGCCCTTCTTCACCTCCGCAGAGATGAACGCCTCCATCTCCGCCGAGAACGCCGCGTGCTGCGGCTTGGGCATCGCCGCCAGCTCCGCCAGCAGCCGCCGCGTCGCCGGCGTCGCCGGCATCTCCTTCGCGTGTCGGGCCACGTCCTCCGCAGTGATCGGCGCCGCGTAGCGCGCGCGCTTGAACCTGTTGTCGAGGTTCGTGATCTGCGGCACCGCCGCAAGCGGCAGCGGCGCGTCCACGGCCGACATCACGTAGTGCGTGCGCGTATCGGCCACTTCGGGTGCCGTCACGAGCGTGCGCCGGTCCTCCTCGGCGATCGCCTGCGGTTTCGCGGCAGGCCACGGCACCTCGAGCGCAGGGTCGTGCGTCGCGAAACGCACGCGCTCGTGGCGGTTGCTCAGCGGGTTGTAGCGCTCCGCGCCGAGCGACACGCTGTGGATCACGACGTCGCGCTCGCTGCCGTCGTCCTGGCGCAGCCGCGACACGAGACGCAGGTTATCTAGCGCAAACGTCGCGGGGCTATCGGAAACCGGCTCAAAGTCGTCGGCACTCACCTGCCGCTTCGTTTCCATCGTGTTGACCATCTTACGTGGCGCCACGCCGTCCACGCCAAACGCGTTCGTGTCTGGGTACCTGAAAAGGATCTGGCCGACCTTGTGGCGGTGCGGGCCGCGCTGGATCTGGACCCGGTCGCCGGGACCAAACGGCAGGTCTTTCGGAGCCACCGCGTCGCCGGGCAGCGTCATGGCCTCCTCGGGCAGCTTCATCGACTCGGGGCGCGACTTGTTCATCTGCTGGAAGTACTGCAGGTACTCCTTGCGGCCCATCTTGGCGGCCACCCGCTGGAAGCGCCGGTTCACCATGTGAAAAGTCCTCCCTGCCCCGGCGTGCCTTAACCCCGACGACGGGGGGTTAGGTCTGAGAGGCTAGGTGCGCACGTGAATAGATCCACTTCGGAAATTCGCAATGCTTGTAAATGCGTTGAGTGGGCAATTGAAGAGCTCCTAGAGATATATGCTAGTTCTACTCTAGTTCTACTTCTCTAATGCTACTTGTCTAGTCCAGTGGTTGAGGGGCGGTGCTCCGATCCACTGCCCTATCGACTCGTCAATAGCCGTCAGAGTCGGCTAGATCCAAATAAATGGCCGCGGATCTGTACTGAATTTGGTGAAAACACAAACGTCAGCAGCATCTGGTGCTTCTTAAGCAGCCTTTCCTTCATGAAAGTTCGGGCTGGAATGAACTCTGAAGATGGGAAATCGCGTTGGGAGATCGCGTTGAGATCATGTTGATCACATCCTTCTTAGTCCAAATAGTATGGTCGTTTTGGTTTTTGCCACTCTAATGGCTGGTGGTCCCTGTTTGGCTGGTGCTTATCACGGAGAGAAATAGCTGGGAGTGGCTAATGGCTGGTGGTCCCTATTTTCTTATGGCTGGGCAGTGCTAATGGCTTGGCGTTTAGCACTTGTTGGCCTATATCTGGCATGGCTCAGCGATGGGGAACAGCTAATGTCTATACTTATATATCTATGCATATTGAGTGTGTGTGCGATGACTACGAACGTCAGCCATTTACTCCCTTTATACGTGACCTCTCTCCTGTCTAGGTCTGGGCCTGCTATTCGAAGTAATGAAGCAACATGGGCTACTACACTGAGTCCACAGACTCATGCTCACTGCTCATACGGCCCTTGTTTATAAAGCCCTTAAAGTTAAGGGGCCGTTTTGCTTCCGAACCGAGCTCGAGTAGCTCGGGGGTGCCACAAATTTCTTGGGAACGGTTGTATACACCGGAGTTGGCGCCTCCCACGTCTTCTCCCTCTTCTTGAGCAGCTCTGACAGTCCCGCCTCGGCATATTCACCTGAGAGGTGGAATGCAATGCGCTTGGCCGCGCCCGCGACGTCTCTATTAAATACATCGATGAAAGAATCTAATTCACTCTGGGAGAGGAGAAGCAGATCCTCGACGGTATATGCACTGCCCGTCTTATTCAATTGTTGCAGTGACTTCTTCAGGGATAAGAGAATGAGCTTGCTTTTTGAGCATGCACCATACCAGCCGTCCTCCACAATATTTACGACCAGATCCGCTGCGGCCTCGTCGGTGACTATTTCTGGACAGAAGGACGCGACACATGCCGCGATGTTTCTCGCGACTTCTTTTGTTTCAAATGTGGTAATCATTGTCTGGCGAGAATCGTCTCCAGGTGCGGGCTCAACTTTGGTGACTTTGAAGGATGAAAAGGCAATTTCAGCAGCAGCGTTGTTGATGCCCGACTCATAGTGTACTTCCACGAGTTTAGGATCAAGTTCTTTCAATTCGGTGACTTTTCGATCCCATAGGTTATATGAAATGTCAACAATCTGCTCTACCATAGTCGCCAAAGATGCTGGAGTAATCACACCCGGCGCGATTGTTACGATCTGGCGAGTAACTGCTTCGATGCAGCCAAAAAGGTGAAATTGCATCAAAGTGAGGCAATAATTTAGTAGGACGATAACAAGTGGAACGATGATTTAGTAGGACGATGGTTTTTAAACCGTCACTCCGACCCTGAAAGACCACGCTTTCAGGGAGCCACTAGCCACAGCGCCTAAAGGTAATTCATTATATAATGAGTTATCAACCCTCCTGGCGGCTTTCGGAAAGCAATATGCTTTAGTCTTCTGTCAAATCCCGAACTCCAAAAGCCAAGCCAGGGGTGCTAGCCAAATGGCGTAAGGTGGCGGTAAGTAGATCGGTTGCTTGAAATCACATACTTAACTAACCGATTCACTTAATACGTATTTAATTATGCCGGACAGAGTGGCCAGGATTTTCGGACGCCAGTGCAGTAAATGGAAGCCGCATCTGTTCGGGCGTTAGAACGACCAGTCACAACGAAACTCGGCCTACGGGCGCATCCGGGGAGTTCTGTCGGACAGCACACCGGCCGTAATGAAGAGTCCGAAGAATGCACCGAGGCCTACCAGCACCAGGAAGGCGCCGAGGATGAACAGTTTCTTGTGAGCACTGACTTTCGAGCCACTGATCATGAGGAGAGCGAAACCGAGGAGAGCGAAACCGAAGGTTGCCACAGCCAGAGGTAGAGCCTAAGGGATGAACAACCAAAACACGCAGCCAGTGATGACGGAAGCAATCGCGATGGTACATCTAAAGAAGATGTATGTAGCCTTCCTCGGACTGTTGATCACGAAGCTGCTTCGCAGCAGCCTGGCCCGATGCCTCCACGGTACTACTGTTGTCAGCGCTATCAATGCTGATGTCAGTACTAGTAGCTTGGACACCGGCATGATTCGGAGTCATCTGGCTTGGGCCCGGTGTCATAGCAACCTGAACAGTCTAGGGCCTCACGGGTTTTTGACTTTCTTGCTTTGATGGGGTCATAGTGGAAGGAGTATAGCGAGTTGAAGCGATGATTCGGGTGAAATTGAAGCACTGGTACAAATTGCAAAAACTTTTGGGGGAGTTGAGGGCTATTTATTCTCCACCTGGCCAAGGCTCAGAGTGACTAAAGTTACACTGAGTCCACAGGCTCAGTTGAGCGCTCGGCTTGTTTATTTTCGGCGCTATACATCCGCCAGGTTGGAACTATAGAAAAGGCGTGGATGAGAGTGCAAAACGGTGCCCCCAGAAACAACATCAGCCAGACTAGTCCCGAGAAATCTTCGAATCCGTAACGTAGTCCCAGGATCATGTTCCCCACCCAGATGATCTTCACCGCTATCCAGCAGGTAAGCATCGGATTAGCGGTGACTGCTCTGCCGTTCTCCAGTCCTGAGATGGTTATTGCGGGCATCAAGAATTCACAAAAGATGAGGTCAAAGAACTTCGTGAAACCGATCGTTTTATCGTCACTGCCCGACGATGCCATCACACACGAGAGAATCAGAGAAATCGCCGGTATGATGGTGAAAAAGACGGCGGCAATATTTGGTCCATTGTTGGATTCCGGAGCAGTCCATACTGCTTTGCTGGGAAGATTGAAGACTACATAGCAGGCGACCATCGCCGAAATCGGAGCAACGAGCAAGACGCCATAAAGCGAATAAGGAACGGCTCTGTCTTCGCCTATTTCCAGAGTCTGGATATATGCGAGCATCATGATTATAAAATCCCCGAACTCATGGACTGAAATGTAGACAAACATCACCCATTTTTTGAACCCGTTCTCGAAAGCCACCTCGAGAAACACGTGGCAGACCAGGCGCATGGAGAGAAAGACGCCGTAGCTGATGTAGACCATGAGCGTGTGCTGCCCCCACCAGGCCTTTCAAAACCAGCCTGATCCAAAGTAGAAGATGGCGGGAACCACGTAGACCAGCATGAAGTGCGTAAAGATGCTCACAATGATGAGGTTCTCGTCTTTAGCCTTGTCTGTGTTGACGACTTCATCTGTGTTGCCTCTGAGCTCATCTAGATTGATCTCGTCAGTCCCATGTGCTTCCATCTTCTCGTGGAATAGACTGGTTACTAAGTAGCTGCTTTAAGGTTGGGAGCTGCTCTATGCTATGCTACATGCTATGCTATATGGTTTCAAGTGGTTAGACCTCAAACTTCGCTATACTGAGCCTCTCTGTTCGCATCCCTAAGTGCCTGGTTGTAACGCCTCCACAGGGGGTTTACAGCGGTGAAATGCGCGAGGAGGCCGAGCCGTGCGATGAAGAACAGCAGCGGCCAAGTGATCAGTGCGAAAGCCTCGCGCTTGCGCTCAAATAAGGCCACTATTATATTTATAGTCCAGAACAGGTTCATCTACCAGCCAAGTGTCAGCGGGTTGATGTTTGCAAGGCCAAATGCGTCAGAGGGACGCGCTGAATGATATCAGTGCAACAAAATAGTCCCACGGCTTGAGAAAACATGTCACAATGCAGAAGATCACACACGACAAAACAAACACGCCCACGGATATTAGTGTGAGCATGGCTATATATAACAGCATCGAGTCGGTGAAGTGCATACCATCTGTATCGTGCCAATCTGGTCCGCACGCGCAGCCACAACCCCAACTGCATTGGGTGCTTAGATTCTTTCCTTGGCCTCACTTACTACCTCAGCGCTGGCCGCTTGGATCTCATGGTCAGTGCTCTCTTCCTTGAACTCGTTAGCCTTAAAATAGTTCTATGTCTGTATATATGGAAATCTAGTTTCACTTTAGTCAACATATTCCAGATCTCACTTGTGATGTACTTATAGTAGCTAGTTAAATCAAGTCGTAGTCACACCTCGTTACAGGGACCACTCTGGTCGCTATTGCGGCCAATCTGGTCACTACTGGGGCCACTCTGGTCGCTGCTCTGTTCAGCCAGCCGCTTGATTTCTTCTTCGTAGCGGTACCAAGTCGGACACATAGCGATGGCATGTATGAGGATGATGAAAGGTGTGTACAGAAACACCAGAAATTCCGTGAAGTAGATTGTCGCTTCGTCATTCAAATAAGTCCCCAGGATCATGCATATAACCCAGGTCAGCTGTAAGGTCAGCATGCTGATAAGCCAGGGATTACTAGTGAAAGGGCCAAAATCAGAATAGTATGAGCACCCGAACACTGAGAATGGGACCACGTTTCCTATGTTCAGGACCTGTGCGGCTCGCAAAAAGAAGCCTGTGTAGCCGCAGGATAAGCAGGCGGCCACGATGATGAGGTGGGCCACCGGAAATGCGGTCAGGCCGGCTAGAACCAGCTTTCGCGCTGTACGGTCTTGTTTAGAACCGAAATCGGTGATTACCGGGGCCATAAACCCAAGCGCAAGTCCAAGACTCACCGTGCATGGAACCCACAAAACCATGGCATATGCAAAAAAAATAAGTTTGTCCTCTGCGTTGCCATGATTATCGCGCGTTCCATACACGCACACCAACAGCGAGAAGTCAAAGGCTTGGTGGAACAACAGGTAACTGAATCCCCTCCAGTTGCGCATGCCGTTGGGCACAGTCACCTCCACAAACAAGTGGCAGACGATCCTCATGGCAGTATAGAGGGCGTAGCAGATGTACAGCATGCCCTCGAGATTCGTCCACCAACTGCTCAGAAAATAAGTGCCAAACGTGAAGGCGAAGGGCACCACGTAGACCAGTACTGCGTGCAGCTCAGGGAGATTACCGGGATCGGATTCGATCCTGTCGCTGGTGTCAATTGTGAGCTCGCTGTAGTTTGCCCCTGTTGCCTCAGTTGCCTGAGTTGGTTCGTTTGCCTCAGTAGCCCCACCTGGTTCATTAGTCCCTCTCGCACTTCCTTCACTTGCACTTCCTTCACTTGACTCGCTTCCTTCACTTGACTCGCTTCCACTCGCCTCATCGCCTCCATCCTCGGCCATCAAGGCGTCGCGGTCGGTGGCCTCGGCGAAAGTTACGTCTCTCAAAGTCTCGTTAGTCTCGTCTGGAGCCATAGCAGATCCTAGATGTGTCGCGTATATATGTGCCATTAAGGTTGCCCTAACGCTATTCTGAGGAGATTCGAAGAAGGGGTTAGAATGCCATAGAGTGTCATTACAGTAGTATCAGTATGAAGCAGCAGTAGTGCATTAGAGTAGTGGGTACTATAACAATAGTAGAAGTATCATAAGTAATAGTACCAGTAGTAGCACTACTACTAGATAGTAGTAGTAAAAGTACCATCAGGAGCACCACACAGTAGGTATTAGGTGATCATTGGTTGCCTTCGCAGGCTGCGGCTGCGCGAGAGGCTGGCCACGTCCTCTGCCAAGGCCACGTCCTTTGTCTCTGCCAAGGCCACGTCCTTTGTCTCTGCCTCAGCCTCTGCCTCTGTCACGGCCTCGGCCTCGGCCTCTGCCCCGGCCTCAACCTGCGAAGCCGACCAGTCCAGCGCACACTCCACACTCGCCCTCGGCCGCCACAGCTCGAGCACCCACAGCAGCAGCACGTCGACCACCACACACAGCGCAAACAGCTTGCCGGCCCACGGCCCGCACTGGTAGTGGCGCTGCAGGCGGTCGAGCAGCGTGTCCTCGTTGGGGCTCGCGGCAATGCGCGCATAGACGCGTTCCGTGCGCACGGCCACGTCCTGCCAGTGGTACATGCCGCGGATCTCGGCGTGGAAGGCCGCCGGCTCAGCGCGGCCCTGGCGCGTCGCCGCGACCGCCCGCAGCGCCGCTGCCGTCAGCGAGCGCACCGACGGCTCGGCGTAGATCGTCATGTGGTCGGGCAGGACCTCGGGGATGCCGCCCACGGCCGTCGTCACGACCAGCAGCCCGGCCGACGCTGCCTCAACAATTACCGTCCCGAACGCCTCGGTGAGCGTCGCGTGAAGGTAGATCTGGCCGCAGACCATGAGATCGCGCACCTGGTCGTGGCGCACGGCGCCCAGAAGGTGCACGCGGTCCTGCAGCGAGTGCTGCTCGCACATCTGCTCCAAGTCGACGATCTTGGGCCCGTCGCCCGCAATCAGCACGCGCACGCGCGGGTCGGCGCGACACACGGCGGGCACAACGTGCACGAGCAGGTCGGCGCCTTTGTTCGCGTACAGCCGGCTGCACACTACGAGGGTGATGATGTCTTTCGTGGCGACGATCTCGTCGAACAACGCGTTGCTAAGCGGTGCCCGTTGTTTCAAGGTGGCTAAGCGCTGCTCCAGACCGTCTGACCGCCAATCAAACGGGGCGAACTCCTCGCTCACCACGGCATTGGGAATCACCGACACTTTCGCCGGGTCCAGCGCTGCCCTTAGCACGGTGTTCTCCCGGCACACGTTGCTCACGCAGATGACGTGGTCGACGTCGGTGAGCGAGAACTTGAGCAATTTGTTCACGAGCATCGCCCCGAGGTTCGAGAACTCGAAGAGCGAGTGGTCCGTGAAGACGGTGGCCAGGCCCAGCGTGCGGCCATGGACAATCGCTTCGTGGCACAGCGACGACATCGACCCGTGGCCGTGCACTATATCTATGCGTTCGCGGAGCATGATGTCGCGGAACACCGGGAAGAACGAGAACACGGTGGGGAACGTCGACTCGCGGTAGATCACGAGGAACGGGACGTAGTAGACTTTGAGGCCGCCTGCGAGGTAGCGCACGCCGCTGCGGTCGGCGTAGGCGTGCGTGACAACGATGACGTGGTGGCCGCGCGCGACGAGCTGCTTGGCGACCTGGAGGATGTGGATTTCGATTCCCCCCGCCTGGGGGAAGAAGAAGTCGCACACCATGGCGATGCGCATGAGTGGCACTGAGCGACGAGTGACGAGTGACGCAGTCACGAGTCACGAGTCACTAAATAGTCACGCAGCGCTCGCACAGGTGGCACTACAGCGCTCGCGCAGTGGCGTTATAGCACTCGCTCAGCACAGACAGTCCAAGTGGTGTGGTTCTAGGGTCAGCCCTGGGGGTTAGTATCGAAGTGCTGGAGGTGTGCAGTACAATCAACGTGTACATGTCACCAGATAATGCAGTAGTGAATAGTATAGCATAGTAAGTACAGTATCTAAGTCATCTAGAGTGTTATAGGGGTACAGCATCCAGGTATAGTTCAAAATAGTATAGTATAGCATTTTATTTGGTACAGTAGTGTAGTGTAGTACAGTAGAGGTAGTGCAGAAGTCGATAAGGCACGATTGAGTAAGTTTGTGCGCGCACGATGCTCGCTGCGCTCACATGTGCACGTTGCACGTTGCACGAACCTGCGTTCGCGCTCGCTACGCTCGCGCTCACTTGCTTGCCGCTCTCGCGACCTCCATCAAACTCTCAATCTCGCCCGTCTTCTCGCACATCGCATAGAACAAACTCTCCTTGTTCTGCAGCAACTCCCACGGCGTCGCGTACTCCGCGACCTCACCAGCATCCAGCACCAAAACCCGGTCGTAATCCACGATCGTGCGCAGGCGGTGCGCCACGGTGATGACCGTCGCGCCGTCGAACTGCGTGCGCAGCGTCTTTTGGATGATCGCGTCGGTTTTGTAGTCGATGGACGCCGTGGCCTCGTCGAGCATGAGCAGGCGCGGGCGGCTGAGGATGGCGCGCGCGAGGCAGACGAGCTGGCGCTGGCCTTGGCTGAGGTTGCCGCCGCCGTGCGAGACTTCGAAGTCGAGGTTGAGGAGGTCGCCGCGCTCGACGCCGCCGCGCTCGCCGCCGTCAGCGGCCTTGCTAGCGTCTGCAGCGTCCGCAGCATCGCCGGCGTCGCCGCCAATGCTGCTTCCAGCGTCAATGCTGCTTCCAGCGTCAGGGTCGCCGACCACCTTTCTCAACGCCTCCCGGATCTCCTCATCACCGTAGTCCCCGAAGATATCCATGTTATACCGCATCGTTCCCTGGATCAGCGTCGCGTCCTGCGGGATCAGCCTCAAAGCCAAGCGCAGATCCTCCAACCCGATCGTGGCAATATCCACGTCGTCGATCACGATCTGGCCCGCGGACGCCTCCAAGACCCGCAGCAGAGCCGCCACAATCGTCGACTTGCCGGCGCCCGTGCGGCCCACAATGCCGACTTTTTGGCCAGGTTCGATGTTCACAGAAATGCCCTTGATCACCTCGGGGAGGTCCGCGGTGTACCGCAGCCTCAGATCCTTGATCTGCACGGCTCCCTTCGTCGGCCAGTGCGGCGGCGGCCGCGAGTCCGGCACGACGGCGGCGGCCTCCTGGTCCAAATCAATGTACTCGAACACGCGCTCGTAGCTTGTCATCGAGTTCTCGACCATCGCGTACAGCAAAATCACCCACATGATCGCGTTGCCCAGCTCAATGACCATACTCAGCGCCACGCCGGCCGTCACCGAGCTGAACCGGTCCGGCCACTGCACGATGACGGCGGCCACAATGAGGCCGACGGCGGACATCACGGCGAACGAGCGCAGCGTGAGCCACCGGCTCGCCATGACGCCGACCCAGTCCGAGCGGTTGAGCGTGTCGACGTAGTTCAGCGCCTGGCCCACGAACTGCGGCGTCTCGCCGTACGCGCGCACGACCACGGCGCCGGCGTGCGCCTCGCCGAACGCCTGCAAGATCGGCGAGCGCTGGACGTTCAGCAGCCGCCGCACGGGGCGCATCACCTGGAGGTACGCGTAGCCGAGCACAAACACCATGGCGTAGCCAATCACACACACCGGAATCAGCGCGGGAATCGCAATGCACAGCGCCACGCCGATCCGGAACAGGTCCACGACGTAGTGCATGCCGTTCGCGAGCTTCTGGCCCAGCGCCTCGATCTCGCCGATGTCGCTCGTGAAGCGGTTGACGATGCGGCCGCTCGGCGTCGTGTCGATGAACATGGGGTCTGCGTGCAGCAGCGACGCGAGCATGAGCTCGAAGATGCGCTGGCCGGAGAGGAGCGCCACGATGTAGAAGCCTTGGTTGCGCCCGATCTCGCAGAGGGTGTAGATCACCGCGAAGAAGAGGTACCAGGAGATGTAGTAGCGGAGGTAGACGCCGTCGGCGCTGGCAACGCTGGCAACGGCGTCGGCGCTGGCGCTGGCGCCAGACATAGAAGCGTACCACAGCCGGCCGACCTCGAGGATGCCGCCGAGCCCGCCGCCGGCCGAGGACACCGCGGCGAGCGTCTCCTGGATGCCGGTGGTGGCTGCCTGCGCACCGGCGCTCGCGGCGCTCGCACCGGCGCTCGCACCGGCGTTCTGCTGCATCACGTCCGCCCAGTGTCCGACCCACCAGCGCATCAGCCACTGCATCAGCGACGAGCCCATGCTCGGCACCAGAATCAGCACGATCTGCCAAATGGTCACGCCCGTCGTCACTGCGCGCAGCCACGTCGCCGCCGACACGCTGCCGACCTTGGCATCCTCGTCGTCGTACACGGCGTCCTCCTCCTGGTCGTCGGCCTCGCCCAGGTCCTCGTGGACCCAGTCCGCCGCGACCTCGGCGTCGTCGGCCGCCTCGGCCTGTTTCTCGTGCTCTTCCTGCTCCTCCTGCTCGGCAATCACGTCCTGCAGCTCTGCCGGCGAGCCCTGCGCCGTGATCTGGCCGCCGCTCAGCACAACGACGTGCTGCGCGCGGCTGACGGCGAGCGCCGCGTTGTGCGACACGAGCAGCGCCGTGCGGCCGCGCATCAGCGGACCGGCGATCGCCTGGCGGTAGATCGCTTTGGCCGTGTGGCTGTCGAGCGCACTCAAACAGTCGTCCAGCAGCACGACGCGCGCGGGCGAGTACAGCGCGCGCGCGATCGAGATGCGCTGGCGCTGGCCGCCGCTCAGCGTGACGCCGCGGTCGCCGATCAAAGTCTGCTCGCCGGCGTGCAGCAGCTCGATGTCGCGCCGCAGCTCGCACGCGTCGACCACGGCGTCGTAGCGCCGCTTGTTGTACGGCCGGCCGAACAGAATGTTGCGTTTCAGAGTGTCGTTGAGCAGCCACGCCTGCTGCGGGACGTACGCCACGCTTTCCGCCAAACCGTCGACCACGGCGGCCTGGTTGCGGTCGCCGCAGGGCAAGAAAACATGGCCGCGTTCGCGGCGCATCTCTCCGAGCAGAGCCAGCACGAGCGACGACTTGCCCGAGCCCGTGGGGCCCAGCACGACCGTCAGCGGGTTCGTCAGCAACAAATTGATGTTCTGCAGCTTGAACTGCGCCGTGGGCCACTTGAAGCTCGCGTTCACAAACCCCACCTGGCTGCCCTGCTCGAGCTGCTCGTCGCGCTGCGTTTCGGGTGTGGCTACGTAAGTGTTGAGCCGTTTCCACGCGACCAAAGCGGTTGAGCCGTACGTGAGCAGCCCGCCGATCTCATTGAGCGGCGTCTCCAGCGATAACAACAAGTTGAGAGCGGTGAAAGCGACGGGAGGCGTGAGGCTTTCGCCTTGCAGGCCCACAAACGTCCAGAACGTGAACACAATCGTGATGGGCGCGAGCAGATCCATTAGCACGCCGTTGAACAGCTTGCCGACGAACGTGCCGCGCGAGCGCTGGATTTCGTGGTCGCGCGACGCCATGATGCGTTCGCCGAGGCGGTTGGCCCAGCCGAAGCTCTTGAAGATGCGCGCGCTCTCGATGAACTCGTTCGTGCGCGAGATGCGCTCGTCGCGCGCCACCATGAGGAGGTGCACCTGGTTGGCCAGAAAGCTCGAGGAGAACGTCATGAGGGGGCCGGACATCGTGAGGAGGATGAGCGCAACGAAGGCAGACCAGCCGAGGAGGCCGTAGAGGAGGTAGACGATGATGCCGACGGAGAGCGGCATGGCGGCGAGCGTGGGCACGAAGACGGTGATGAGGGACATGGTTTCGGCGTCGATGCTGACGAGGTTGATGATCTGGCCGATGCTGCCGGCGCCGCTGCCGGCGCCATCGCTAGCGCCTCCAGCGCCGGAGGTGCTAGCAGCATCGCTTTCTTCGCCTGCCTGGTCTGCCTGAGCTTCAGCGCCTTCACTAGCTTCGCTAGCTTCGCTAGCTTCGCTGTCCTCAGCCGTCACGGGCTGCCTCAGCACCTTCCTTAAAATCACATAATACTGCAGCGTCCGCATCACCGTCGACATCCGCCGCGCATACACAAACGTCAGGTCCTGCGCGAGCGCCGTCACAAACCACAGCACCACCAGCAGCAGCACGTACAGCCACGCCGTCCCGGCCGACACGTTGCGCGAAGCCACGTACTCCAGAATGCCCTGCATGAGCAGCGCCGGCAGGATCCGCAGCACGGCCGTCATCACGCCCAGCAAACTCATCCGGGTCAGCGGCCACAGCAGCGCCAGCGTCATGCGCACCATGTGCGGCCGTCCCGCGGGCTGCGCGTCGTAGAGCTTGATCGACTCGTAGGAATGCATCTCCTCGCGCAGCTCCGGCATGTCCGTGGCCTCCAGCGCGCGCTGCTTCGCGAGCTGCGTGAGGCCGGACACGAAACTCATCACGGCGTACGTCATCAGCGACGGCGCCGAGTCCACGGCCGGAGCGGTGTACGGCGAGCCGCGGCGGCCGTCCACGCGCGACACGTAGACGCGCACGGCCTCGTCGCCCACGGGCGACGTGCTGAGCACGAGACACGCGAACAGCGCAAACCCAAAGGCAATGGGCGTCGTGTGCGTCGGCGGCCCGCGCGCCTGCTCGTGGAACAAACGCACAAACGCCACCGTGATCTCGACCCAGTACAGCTGCGCGAGCTGCACGAACGGGCGCGCTACTAAGGTGGGGATCTGCCGGCTGTACACCACGCGGTAAACACTCAGCAACCACACGTGCGCGGTCAGCAGAACCCACAGCAGCGGCGCCTGGGGCGACCACCGGAACTCGGCCGGGCCGTCGGGGTTGTACGGGACGTGGCGCCACGCGTAGACGGCCGAGCCGAACACCGCGGTGTTCGCGGCCAGCTCCAGCAGCAGACGCAGGCGGTCGCCGATGCTGCGCACGCGCACGCGGATCAGCGCCGTCTCGTCCGTCGCGCCTTCGGGATGGAACACGAGCTCGTCGTTCTGCTTTACGGGGACTCGCGTCCACACGGCATAAACGGTGTAGATCGCGGCACACAGCAGCGCAGCGCCTACAGTATACGTGTCGAAAAAACGCTCGCGGTAACACGCGTTCATGTCGTCGAACTCCCAGAAGGGAGTGCGGCACGTCCACCCGGAAGGGGGGGGGTGCTTCGCAGAGAACATGGTAGGTGGTTAAGAAGGGTGAAGTGACGAGGTTGGGTATGGTCGCGATAGGCCGATATGCACGCGGGTGACATTATGCGTGATAAGGGCAGGGCCCACAGGGCCGACCCTATCAGACAGCAGAAGTAAAGCAGTGCCGTACAGAAGTGCAGAATTAAAGCAGAAGTACAGAAGCACAGAAGCAGAAGTGCGTCACTACCATAGTGATCACGTACCATATATTCGTCGTAATTATCAACAGCCACAACGAGCCAGGGAATCAAATAGTTACATAGTTACATTACATTACAAGACTGCCTTCTGCCTTACGCCTTCGTTGCCTCCGAGTAGGCCGGAGGTGCCGTCGCCTGGGCAGTACTGCGGATATCACTATACTTCGGAGCCTGCCACGTTTGAGCTCGCTTTTCCAGCATTTGGTACGTAGTCTGCGGACTTTCGGCATACTGACGTGTCAGAGTATACGAGATTTTAGTGGCTCTTCTGGCGACCCATTTGTCAAAGTCGGAGATGACGGTATCTGCTCTCTTCCTGGAATCCGCCAGCAGATCTTCGACAGTGAACGCACTACCGGCAGTATTGAATGCTTGAACGGAATTACAGACTCCATTTAGCACGTGGGAATTCGCGAGCGTCTGAAAGTAGTAGGCAGTCGTTAAAACTTCACCAACCAGTGCCTCCACAGTGCAATCATTCACTAAGTCCGGCGAAAAGGATGCCACCACCGCAGCAAAGTATCTCACAGCCTCAATAATGTCAAAAACTGGGAAAATTGTCTGGCTTGAGGCACCGAGGAGTGTGCCCGAAGACGTTTCAACCGGTCCAAACGCAATTTCAGCGGCAGTATTAATGATTCCGGACTCACGGTGTGCTGCTGCAATTCTCGGATCGCTATCCCCTTTTGGGTCCCAAATCAGGTAGGAGGTATCCGCCAGTCTGGCGACAATACTCGCAAAGGACTCGGGGGTAATGACACCAGGGGCGATACTGACTATGCGACGGGTAATCTGTTGGGCGATGATGATGTCGTCACTGTACATTGCTAAAGGGCCGAGTGTCTCGATTTAGCGACTTGCTCATCAAGTTCCTATATATATATCTCTAAATGAAAATCTAATCTGATAGCCCACTATGTCTAAAAATGTGAACAGTTGGATTGAACGACTATGTCACAAATTTGACTTTACAAGCTTGACTAATGCCATCTTGACTAATGCCACGATCTTTGCATCTTACTCAGTACTGAACTGAACTGAACTGAGCCATTTCGCCGTGCGTTCATCTTATCGTTCAAGCCGACGACTTACCCCTCACACATCAACTACGAATCAAAGGGTTTATCGGAAGGTTACCGCTCGTTCAATTGGGTTGGGAGATCACTGGGGTGCCCAATTTAGGATACCGCCTATTCTTTGTGCGACCTATGCTATGTTCTGGTGTCAAGGTAAGAGAGCTAGTTCTCGGCAAGCAGTAGGAATCTAAGTTCCTGATGTTGGGTTCTACGGGTAGACTGGCTCCCAACGACGGCCCCGAGGAAAACAGTGCTCGGGTAAGCCAGTGCGTTCTGAGAGAAATAATCCGATTTATCTATTCTGAGACATTCATTAATGGGTTTGATCCGGGATAAATATATAAATATATATAGTTTAGATATCTACTAACACCTCCATAATCCAACGCAGGATCAGTCTTTCGCAGATGAAACGTGATACTGAGCAGAGGGACAACGTCCATAGGTCGAATCAGATTGGGTATCAGACCTCCAGGGCTAGTGTAGGCGAATATACCGAGCCCAGTAGGGGTCATCCTGATGGTGAGAGGCGTGCACGAGGAGCCAGAAAAATAAGCCAGTGCCTGTGCAGATAAAAACGAGGAATAGAACGCACAGGCTCCACCACAGTTTAGCATTTGGTTTGAATGCATTGAGAAAGAGGAAGCCGATACACCCGATAACTGTAAGGAATAAAGGGGCAATTGCTTTGCATATGCAATAACAGCCCCCGGTAATCACGACCAACCCGGTGGAGAGAGCTATCGGAACGATATACGGGCGCAGAAGGTCCATAACAGTGACCGCGACTACTTCCTCAACGTTTCCCTGATTGTCGTTGTTCGCCTGATTGGCGTCGTTCACATGATAGGCGTTGTATACCGGATTGTGGTATACCGGGTTGTAGTATACCGGATTGTGGTATACCGGATTGTGGTTGTATACAGGAAAGCCGTTGTATGCAGGATAGGCGTCGTTCGCCTGATTGGCGTCGTTCGCCTGATTGGCGTCGTTCGCCTGATTGCCGTTGTTCGCTTGATTGCCGTTGTTCGCTTGATTGTCGTTGTTCGCCGGTGGCTGCTTGGGGCTCGGTGTGCGATCGGGAATTCTGGAGGATTGCGTAGGATCGAAGCGACGTGACGAGATGTGTGTTTATATACCCCACGGAGGGAAGGAAACAGTCTATATTTACAGCATAATCAAAAATTTAGTGTTGCCCCTCCCTTAAAGCTGCACATCTTAAAAGTACGATTGACGGACAATAAGCTTGGAATAGGGAGATTGTGATGCCTCGTAGCCCCACATCGAACGCACCGGGCCGTTGGACAATTGTATACTCGAGAATAAGATCAGTATACTACTGAAAGATTATATTTACTGTTCTGCTATTTCAGCTTCCGTGTGACTTGCAACCCTGAGCATCTCATCACATCTTGAATATAGCGGGACGAGCCGAATTATGCCGGGATTAAGACTGCATGCTTCTTCTAGTTTGAGGTGGCCCAGCCTTCCAACAACGATATTTGCCTAATCAGGAATACAGGGAGTCAGGTTTCCAGTGTTCACAGCTTAACATTGCCGTGCTTAGAACCACACTGTGTGTATTCCACAATGCAGCATAACATAATGAGTCAGAAAGCTTGAGGCCATTTCGATATGTAGGACCAAGGTCTAGGCATACTGTCTAGGCTCACAGCCAGTACTGCATCAAGTACTGTCATAGTGCGATCACAGTCATCTGATATTAAACATTACATTACAGAACTGCCTAGGCTAAGTCAACTGCCTTACTACCTTACTACCTTCTGATAGGACTTCCTTACTGCCTTCTGCTGGGACTAGCTCAGGCACTGCCTTCCGCACTGCCTACGTGCTCGTCATACTCTACTTAGTCTGGCATTTCTCCGAGTAGCCCGGTGGTGCATCTAGTGCCGTGGTGTCGGGATCCTGGGCAGTACTGTGGATGTCGCTATACTTCGGAGCCTGCCACGTTTGAGCTCGTTTTTTCAGCATTTCATACGTACTCTGCGGATTTTCGGCATATTGAAGCGTCAGGGTATACGCCATGCTAATGACTTTATCAGCGATCCATTTGTCAAACTTGGAGATGACGGTATCTGCCCTCTTCCTGGAATCCGCCAGCAGATCTTCGACGGTGAACGCACTACCGGCAGTATTGAATGCTTCAACGGAATCAAAGACGTCATGCAGCACGTGGGAATTCGCGACGGCACGAAAGTAGTAGGCAGTCGTTAAAACTTCACCAACCAGTACCTCCACAGTGCGATCCTTCACTAATTCCGGCGTAAAGGATGCCACCACCGCAGCAAAGTATCTCACAGCCTCAATAATGTCAAAAACTGGGAAAATTGTCTGGCTTGAGGCACCGAGGAGTGTGCCCGAAGACGTTTCAACCGGTCCAAACGCCATTTCAGCGGCAGTATTATTGATTCTTGACTCACGGTGTGCTGCTGCAATTCTCGGATCGCTACATCCTTCTGGGCCAGACATACATATTGTGTAGGAGGTATCCGCCAGTCTGGCGACAATACTCGCAAAGGACGCAGGGGTAATGACACCAGGGGCGATACTGACTATGCGACGGGTAATCTGTTGGGCTACGATGACGTCGCTGTTGTACATTGCTAAAGGGCCGAGTGTCTCGATCTAGCGACTTGCTCTTCAAGTTCCTATATATATATATTTCTAAATGAAAATCTAATCTGATAGCCCACTATGCCTAAAAATGTGAACAGTTGGATTGAACGACTATTTCACAACTTGACTTTACAATCTTGATTAATGCCACGATATCTGCATCTTACTCAGTACTGAACTGAACTGAACTGAGCCATTTCGCCGTGCGTTCATCTTATCGTTCAAGCCGACGACTTACCCCTCCCACATCAACTACGAATCAAAGGGTTTATCGGAAGGTTACCGCTCGTTCAATTGGGTTGGGAGATCACTGGGGTGCCCAGTTTAGGATACCGCCTCTGCTTTATTCCACCTATGCTATATTCTGGTGTCATATCAAGGTAAGAGAGCTAGTTCTCGGCAAGCGGTAGGAATCTAAGTTCCTGATCTTGGGTTCTATGGGTAGACTGGCTCCCAACGACGGCCCCGAGGAAAAAAGTGCTCGGGTACGCTCTAAGGTACGCGAAGAGATCCATTTATTTATTCTAAGACATTCATTAATGGGTTTGATCCGGGATAAATATTTATAGCTTATCACAGGAGGATTAAATCAGTCTTTCGCAGATGAAACGTGATCAACGAGGTGAAGTAAGTGGTTTTCTAACAGCTTCTACGAAATTTGCCAGGTTATCCGCTGTTCGTTCGCCTGATTGTCGTTATGTGCCTGGTTGCTGTTGTTCCGCTGATTGCCGTAAGCCAGTGGCTCCTGGCTGTCTAGTTTGCGATCGAGTGGTCTTGACGCATTCTGAGGATTGTGTAGGACTGATGTGGACCTTGAGAAAAGCTCGACAGGACGTATGTAATCCATAATGCAGCATTACCCAATCGGAAATCTTGAGGCCATTTCGATATGCAGGATCAATATTGCCTGGGCTCTACAGCCAGTAGTGCATCAAGTACGGTCTTAGTGCGATCGCTGTAGTCAAATATTATACATTACATTCAGGACTACGCGGGCTAACTCATTGCCTCATTGCCTCACTGCCTTACTGCTCCACTGTCTTACTGCCTCACTGCTGGGCTAGCTGGGCTAGCTGGACTGCCTTGGCTAACTCAGGTACTGCCTTCGGCACTACCTTCGGTTAGCACTGCCTTCGCCTACAGCTTGGACAGCCTCATCGCAAACTTCGCGCCCGTCTTCGCGCGGATCTCGTCCACACTCGAGCCCGGCTGCACGTCCACCAGTGTCAGGCCCTTCTCTCTGTCCACCTCGAACACCGCCAGCTCCGTCACCACCAGACTCACGCACTTCGACCCCGTGAGCGGCGCGCTGCACTGCTCCACGATCTTCGGCCGGCCGCGCTTGTCGGTGTGCGTCGTCGCCACAATCACGCGCGTGTCGTCCGGGTTCGCCGCCAAGTCCATCGCGCCGCCCATGCCGAAAATGCGCCCCGGAAGGCCCCAGTTCGCCAGATCGCCGTGCTGCGAGACCTCGATCGCGCCGAGAACACACGTATCGAGCTTGCCGGCCCGGATCAGGCCAAAGGACACGTCGCTCGAGAACGCGGAGCCGCCCGGAAGCAGTGTGCACGTCTCTTTGCCGGCATTAATGAGGTCAGCGCTCGCCTCAGCCTCGGTCGCAGGGTACGGACCCAGTCCGAGCAGCCCGTTCTCGCTTTCCAGCACAACTTCCACGCCTTCGGGCAGGTAGTTTGGGATCAGTGTAGGCAGCCCCACGCCCAGGTTGCAGTACGAGCCGTTGCGCAGTTCTTTGGCCACGCGCGACGCGATTTTCACGCGCACCGCATCTTCCTGGCCGCCGCCGCTCGCCGCAAGCTTCAGCACTTCGATGTGTTTAGGGGCCGTGGACTTCACCACCTTCGTGACAAACACTCCCGGAAGGTGGACGTCCGTGGGCTTGATTTCGCCGACTTCCACGATCTCGTCGGCTTCTACCAGCGTCACTGCCGCGGCTTTCGCGAATATCGCATTGAAGTTCGCTGTCGATCCGTCGAAGTAAAGATTGCCCGCTGCATCGGCTTTAGACGCGTGGATCAGCGCCACGTCGCCATGCAAGGGGTACTCCAGAATATGTTTGACGCCGTTGATCACGCGCGTCTCTTTTGGCGCGCTGTGCTCGACGACGTCGCCGTTTTTGTCGTGCTTCAGCGGCATCTTGCCTTCCTCGACCCACGTGTTCACGCCTGTCCGCGTGTAGAACGCGCCGACTCCCGAGCCGGCGGCCCGCGCCCGCTCGGCCAGCGTTCCTTGCGGAGTCAGCTCGATCTCTAGCTCGCCGCTGAGGAACTGGCGCAGCGTTTCTTTGGTCCGCGCGCCGATATACGACATAACCATGCGCCGCACCTGCTTGCGCTCGATGAGCCGCGCCAGACCGACACCGGGCGCGCCGCCGTTGTTCGACGCGACCGTAAAGCCGCCGAGATCGCTGCGTTCGGCGATCGCAGTGAGGAAAGTGTCCGGAATGCCGCACGTCCCAAACCCGCCCGAGAGAATCGTTTGGCCGGATCGGACGTGCGTAAGCGCATCCTCGAGCGTCGTGACCTTGGATTGGATCTGTCGTGCGCCAAATGGGCGTGCAAATTGGCGCGCAATCCGGGGGGCCAGCATGGTGGGGTGTGGGGTCGCCTGGGGCTTATATGCCGAGGTCTGGGCAGGGCCCGCGAGCCAAATCGCCCAATAACCACACGACCATAAGGTCACAAAGCTAGTAGCTTAGGACGTGAAGAATGCAAGGATACAAAAGCAGTGTACAGAGGAATAACACTTGAGACGCGATCTACGAATACTACAATACTCACTACTAAAGCCTTGGCTCACTTAAGACCAGTTATTCCGTGACCTTTATCTTCCATAACCACACACAAGTACCCTATCACCGAATTATTCCATAAAATAGATCACAAACATCAAATTAGTGTAGGCAACCGTGCGTGGCCTCCGCAAGTGCTTCACCTCTCAAGTGCTTCACCTCTTCAAGTGCGGCACCCTCAAGTGCCAGACCCCGCCCTAGCCTGATCATGTCGTCGACGTGCCTCTACCGGCGGCAGGCCGACGTGGCGCCGCTGTTCGCCAAGCTCGGCGCGTGCACCGCGCTCACGCTGATCTCCGCGGAGTGCGCGCCTTTCCCCGAGCTGGCTCGGGCCGAGAAGTTGCGGCTCACGCTCAAGGAGCTGCTGGATCGGCGGCCCGTCTACGCGTTCACGGCCGACCCGAACCTCGAGCACGACCGGATCGTGATACGTGACCAGAAACTGAAGATCCAGTTGAGTGCCGAAAGCAACGTGCGGTTCGGCCTGGTGAAGCCGCCGTCCCAGGATAAGCCTAAACCCAACAACAAGAACAACAACAGCAACAACAACAACCAGAAAAAGAAGAAACGGGCTAAGGTGAAAGGATACTACGAGTACAATTTAGCCGAGTCGCTGAATAAACGGCTGGTGTGGGCAATGGAGAATACAATCACCGCTAAATGGGAGTTTTGGGTGAGTTGTGAGGAGAAGAGCGGGTTAGTGGCCGAGAAGGTAGAGATGGTAGTTCCTCCCCTACGCGAGCCACGTAGAGCCGAAACGCTCAAAAGAAGCCACGATGAGAGCGAAGCCAGTGAAGCTAGTGAGCCTGAGCCCAAGGAACCCCAAGAAGACCTCGATCTGCTGGGTTTTGACGACTGGGCGAATGAGATCGTGGAATGGGCGGGTCTAGCTGCGCTGCGCTCGCCGCTCGTGGCGCCACGTAACCCCGTGGACCCCGCGATCGCGAACTACTTTGCGCCCGAGCATTCGGAAGTCCAGGAGTGCTGGATCGCCCAATTTCGCGGTGTTTTCGATGCCCAGAGCGCAGCTAAATTGTGGGACGCCGTAGCTGGTCAGAAGTGGGCGCTGCTGGTTGTGAACGGAGCGGGACAGATGCTCGACCGGCCGGTTCCGGTGGGGCGGTTCCGGGGCGCAACGAGGGCCAAGGTCGATGGGAATGGACTGGTTTTGGTGAAAGGCGAGGAGACGGGCGTGTTTGATTTCTTGGGGTATTAGCGCAATTACCGAGCGAGCAATTACCGAGCGAGCAATTACCGAGCAAGCAATTGCCAAGCGAGCAATTACCAAACGAAGCGAGGTAATAGCCAAGCAATCGGAAGGGGTGGGTGCCTAGCAAGCAATTAGCAAGCAGCCGAGAACACCCGCAGGTAGACACCCACCTCACCCACACTCATAGAACTACATAGACTGTATTATATTAGTAGCTACTCCCTACTATGTCTCTAATCACCCACTACACTGGGTTCCATGTACTGGGTTCCAAGTAAGGGTATCATTCTTCCACTCACTCACCCACTAGACTGCCTCTCTGTACTCACTTCCTACTACTTTACTCACCCACTACACTGGTGCTATTCTATACTCAATTCATTATACATCACTCTATATATACATCACCGGCGGTTCGCCTTGTGGAGATCGAGGATCCGCGCGTCGTCCAGGCTGTGTGCGTCCAGCCTCTCATTCTCGCGCCTTAGCTCGGCCTCTGCCGCCGCTGCGTCCTCGTCGGCCACCTCCTCGGCGTCCTGCCGCTCTTCCCGGGCCTCGGCCTCCGCCGCATGCTCGGCCTGGGCCTCGAAACTCGGCGCCATGAGCTCCTGCCGCCGCATCAGCAGCTGGCTCAGCTCGCTTTCCGGGTCGCGGTACAAGTCCACAAACCGTCCCTGCTCGATCGCCTGGCCGTTCGCGCCGAGCACAATGACTTCCTCGGATTTCGCGATGGTCGACAGGCGGTGCGCGACCGAAATTGTCGTGGACGAGCTCTTGATCAGCCCGGCCAGCGCCTCGTTGACCTGGATCTCCGACTCGCCGTCCAGCGCGGACGTCGCCTCGTCCAGCACCAGAATCGACGGCCGCTTGATGATCGCGCGCGCAATCGCAATGCGCTGCTTCTGGCCGCCGCTCAGCTGCGTCCCGCGCGGGCCGACGGGCGTGTCGATGCCTTCGGGGAAATCGGCCAAGAACGTGCAGTTCGCTTGGTGTGCAGCGGCCAGCACATCGGCACGGCTGGCGTCAGGGCGCGCGTACAAGATATTCTCGAAAATCGTGGCGTTGAACAACGTCGGTTCTTGCGAAACGACGCCCACGTGACGCCGCAGGTCCGACGGGCTGATTTCCGTGATCCGCTGGCCGCCCAGCGTGATGTAACCACCGGTGGGGTCGTAGAACCGCAGCAGCAGCGACAAAACCGTGGACTTGCCGCCCCCGGACTGGCCCACAATCACAACATTCGACCCGGCCTTGATGGTCATGTTCAGGTCGCGGAAAATCGGCACGGCCGGACGCGTGGGGTAGCTGAACTCCACGTGGTGGAACGCGATGTCTCCCTTGGGCTGCAGGGCCCGGGCACCCTTAGTAACGCTGACGAGCGGCCGTTTATCGTCGATCTCGAACAGCCGCTGGGCCGCGCCGGCGCCTTTCATGAGCTCAGAGTAGAACGTCGCGATGCCGGAAAGTGCGGAGCCCGAATAGGCCGTATACATAATAAACGACGACAGCTCGCCGAACGTCAGCGCACCTTGCGAGACCATAATCGCGCCAATCGCAAGCAAACCGAGCACAATGCCGTTCCCGGTCATCTGCATCATCCCGATGTACAGCCCTGTGGCCTTCGCTTCCTGCATGGCAATGCCAAACACGTCACGCAGGCGGTGATGGTAGAGCCGCATCTCCTGTGTTTCGCCGGCAAAAGCCCTCGCCGTCCCGATGTTGTTCAGGCGTTCTTCGCTCACCCTTGTCAGGTCACCGAGCGAGCTCTGGAACTGGCGGCTGATCGCGCGCACCTTGCGTCCGTACATCCACGTGCCCAGCATTACCGGCGGTAAACACAAAGTAATGAGACCCGTGAGTTTCAGGCTCATGTAGCACATCATTCCGAGCCCCATCGCCGCTGTAAGCACCGACCGTAACCCGTCAGCCACGTTCTGCGTCACGGACCGGCTCACCATGTTAGCATCTGTGCCTAGGCGGCTGATCAGGTCACCGGTCCGGTTCGCATCGAAAAACTCCGCGTCCTGCTTCACCAGGTTCCGGAACGCACGCGCCCGCAGCCGCACGACCATGCGCTCACCGATTGACCGCAGCAGCACAACGCGATAGTACGTCGCGACGCTGCCCAGCAAGAACACGCCGCTCATGGCCAGCAAAAACTGCTGCAGCGGCCACCCAAACACGCGTTTGTCCGGGTCAGGATCATTAACTGCATCCAGAATTTTGCCGATCACAAACGGAAGACACAGCCCGATCCCGGCGCCGATCACAAGCAGCACCAAAGCCAGACCCAGCGCCAGCTTCTCGCTCTTGACCAGCTCAAACATCCGACGCAGCTCTTTTTTGCTGTCTTTCGGTGCCTCGTCGGCCGTCTGCGAAAGCTGCGAGCGCAGATTAATTTTGCGCGCCTGCTCGCTGCGTTTGCTGGGAGCAAAGTCGAGGTCGCTGGAACCGCTTAGTTCGTCTCGTTCGCCGGTGTTGGTGGGCTTGTTGTTTTTTGTGAGTCTTGCAATTTGCTCAGATATTCTCCCGCTGTCCGTATTGCCTGGCTGACTGGGCCGATCCGCATAGAACCTCACGCCCATCCACACCGGCTGCATCGGCCGTATAGCTGCAAGAGGCACGCGCAGAGCCCACCGGCGGGGGACCGCCGCAAAGCCCATGCGCAGCATTTTGATGAAACAGGCTCGACGTCCTGCTGGCTCTTCTGTGTCCGAGCCTTCGTCGGATGTCTTGCCACTAAAACCCCGGAAGGTCACGCGATATTTCGCTGGTAAGGGCTCTGGGACGCTGGGTCAACAACCGCTGGGTCGAGGCTGGGCCTGACCCTACTGCTGGTTGCGTTCCCATCGCTCCAAGCGAGTCGGCAGTGTTGCCAAAGCCGGTGTGCACGCAGATCGGCGGGTTCTAAATAGTTATGTAGTGTTCACCGCTCAATGTAAGTGGATCATATTACGATAGATACTAGTACCTCGCGATACTTCTTTAAATATGTGATTTTTACTTCGCGTCATAACTCTCGTCAGCTTGAGTTTGCCAGCTCGATCCTGTCAACCAGAGACTTCAGCCGATCGGTCAGTTTAGTCAGTCGGACTGTCAACTTGCTTAGCTACGAGTGAAGGTTCCGCTCGGAGTTCGGATCGCTTGTGGTTGCTGTTCAACGCCGGTCATGCTTGTCAGCGTTGAACACGCTGATCAACGCTTCTAAACGCTCCTGCACTACTCAGTGCTCCGCGCTCTGCATTTACTCCTTCTTCAAAGAGATCTGGAGGTGCTCGGGCTCGCCGGCTTTGCCGTTCTCCCACTTCTGCACACGCACATCAAACTCGTCCTTGCCAGACACCTTGGACAGCGCCTCGGGCTTGAGAGCACGGCGGAGAGTCTTACCGGCGATGGTCGCGTAGCGGTTGAAGGTGATACCAGCGGGCTTAGGCATGTTGTGATTTTTGTCAAAGAGAGGAGGTGTTAATGGGGCCCAATGAAATCGGGGCTACGGCCGCGATCCAAGGCGCTGACTAAGAGTGTTAGTGAAATGGCTGCTTCGCTGGGTGGAACAATTTCACTGGGTGTGGTCGGTGGGTATTTCAAAGTTACGACGTACCGTTTCGAGTTGTGCCCTACGTCCTGGGCTCCGCTCTGTTGCATCTCAAGGGTTAGTTCGAAATATTTATTTAATTTTCAGATCGTAAGGCAGGACCATTTTACGGACCATCGAAAACAAAAATTGGGAAATTTCAAAACCAGGAATCGCTGGACACAGACTCAAACTATGTCTTTGCTTGATTACTACTACAAATTGGCTAGCGATGACCCCTCGGAACGCATCAATGCCGCCGAAGGGCTGTTACAGGGTCTTCAAGCGAAAAATAACGAGGAGGACTGGAACTACGCCCTCAAACGACTCGTACGTGGCCTATCATCGTCACGCGGTTCGGCGCGGATGGGATTCTCAATGTCACTTGCGGAACTGCTACAGCTGCGGTCGGCCCGCATCACCGTCAAGCAGTACCTGGCTTTGTGCGACGAGTCGTTTGTGACGTCCGCGAACATGAAGGGCATTGAGGAGCGCGGGCTGCTGCTGGGCAAGCTGTTCGCGCTGCAGATCCTCAGCAAAAGCACGCTGTGGGAGGACGTGAAGACCAGCAGTGACGACCTCATCCAGCTAGTCGAACGACTTGTGCAGCTGGCGCTGCGCAAGTCGTGGCTGCGCGAGCCGCCATTTTTCGCGCTGTGTGCGCTCGTCAAGCAATTGCGTGACAGCGAGAAGTTCCGTCCGGCTTTGGAGTGGACATTCCAGTACGTTGCGGACCAAGGCATGGCGCTTTCGTGTGAAGGCGTGGCGCTGCTGCTGTCCGTGCGGCCCGAGCAGCGAGCTCTGCTGAGTCAAGACAAGACGCAGGGCTGGACGGGAAGCGACCCGATGCTCGCGGAGAACCTGAACACTTTGCGACGCGTGCTGCGCGAGATGCCCGTCATGTCTGGTGACGTGAGCACGAACAAGCCATATATCCATTTTGTGTGGTCTCTGCTGCTCGAGGAGTTCGAGAATGCGGGCGAAAGCGGTGACGTGGCCATTGCTAAACCGGCCACCAAAAAACGCAAGACCTCGAAGTCAGTAAGTGCTTCCCCATCTGAGCGCACGAAGTTCGCTGATTTCTGGAACCTCGTCGTGGATAAAGACTTTTTCGGGTCCGAGACGTCGTCCGAGCGCAAGATGTGGGGCCTCGAGATCTTTGTGATGTGGATTCAGAGCACCCAGCTGCCGGAAGTCGTGACGCTGTTCAGCCCCAACCTGATTAAAGTGCTATCGCTGCAACTCGGGTCGAAAGACCGTAACTTGCACCGTATCAGTAAACGTATTGTCACTTTGATCACGACCGATCTGCCCCTGGCCCGGCCTAAAGCCGTGGTTCCCGTGATTGCCCGGTTCATGTCGCTGAGCCCGAACTTCGACAAACTGTCGAAAACGAAGGTTGTGGCACAGCTTCTCAGCGGCGTGCCCAGCTCGAGTATCGGCGAGCTCGTTAATATGCTGCTCACTATCCTGCGGGCGACCGACGAGAAAGATTTAGTGAGCAAGCAGTGGATTTTCGACAACTTCGTGAAACTCGTGCGCAACGTTTTGAGCGAGCCCGAGAAGAAAGAAGTGGAGGAGAGCCGGGCCGCGAGTCCTGGTGGCGAGCAGCTGGATTGGATCAAGGATATATTGGAGGCGCTCATTCCTCTGGCCTATTTTGTGAAGCCTGACCCGCAAGCTCAGGAACCCGACCAGCAAGGCAACGGAGAGGAAACCCAGGAAACAGGCACGGCAGACCGCGTCTCGCGCATGGCCCAAGACCGCGTGATGTCGATTTTGTCGGCCACGCTGGGCAAACGGCCGTACGGCGCCGCGCACTCGTCCTGGCCGTACCTCGTGTTCCAGCTCATTCTCGCGTTCAAGGAACAGCACCCCGAGTACGAGGCGCTCGTGGAGTTCGACGACGAGACCGCGCAGGCCAAGGCGAAGGCTGAGCACGCGCTCAAGAAAATCCACAAGAAACGCAACGCGTCGCGCCACGTCGACTCGCCGCAGCTGCAGGCGTTCGAGCTGCTGTTCTCGATGGTTCTGCTGCAAGTTTACGGGTCCGTGCCGGATGCCGTGGCGATGCTCGACGAGCTGCTGCTGTGCTACCAGAAAATTAACCGCCAGCGCCGGGCTGAAGCCGAGGGAGAAGACGATGCCGAGGAAAACGCGGAGGAAGATCCGTCAATGGTGCTCACCGAGATTCTGGTGAGCCTGATGTCGCAGCAGTCGGCGGTGCTGCGAAAATTGAGCGAGGACGTGTGGAAAACGTTCGCGGACCAGTTCTCGGCGGGGAGTATCATGCTGCTGTGCGATCTGCTGACTGCTCAGGAAGGTTCCGAGGGCCAGCGTTCGTTGTTTGATGTGGAGAGTGACAGTGATGGCAGTGATGGAGGAGGAGAAGACGACGAAGAAGAAGAAGAAGAGGAGGAGGAAGAGGAAGAGGAGTTCGACGGGTTGGAGGACGAGGAAGGCGAGGACGTTTATGAACTCGATGAGGCCGCCAAGGCCAAGCTGGCCGGCACTTTGGGCGTTCCTGCGCACGCCGAAGACGACGAGGCCGGCAGTTCCGACGACTCGATGGACGACGACCAGATGTCGGCGCTGGACGTGCACCTCTCGACGATTTTCAAGGAGCGGCGCAAGCTGCAGACGAAAGCGCGCGAGCGGCGCAAAGAAAACGCGCGCGCGAAGCAGAACATCGTGCAGCTGAAGGGCCGCGTGCTCGATCTGCTCGACTTGTACGTTGCGAGCCAGCCGACGAACCCCATTGGCCTGCAGATCGTGGCGCCCCTCCTGCGGTTTGTCAGCACCACGAAAGAGCCGCGGCTCGCCGAAAAAGCGCGTGAGCTGCTCAAAACGCGCATCGGGCGCAAGACGCAGTTCCGGCTTACCGGGGAGCCGGAAATCATGGCCGCGCTGGCGTTGATGCGCGAAGTGCACGGCATGGCCGCGGCCGCGCGCACAAAGTCGCTGAGCCTCGCGTGCAACCAGGTTTCGGTGTTTCTCGCGAAGCTCGTGATCAGCGTGGACGCAGAGCTAGTTTCGGCGGTGACGAGCATCTACGCGCAGAGTTTGGAGCAGTGGTTTCTGGGGGGCGTGAAGAACCAGACGACGGTGAACATGTTTGTGGATTTTGTGAATTACCTGGATACGAAGCGAACGTAGCGAACGAAGCAGCGAGCGAAGCAGCGAGCGAAGCAGCGAACGAAGCAGCGAGCGAAGCAGCGAGCGAAGCAGCGAGCGAAGCGAGCTGCGTAGTGACCTGCGTAGTGAGCGGAGTAGTGCCCTGCGTAGTGAGCGAGCTACGTAGTGCCAGGTAGTGACTGCGTAGCGTAGTGACTACGACCAGCGTAGGCTAGTGCTAGACTGTACGACCACGAAGGCAGGAAAAGCAGCGAAGTGAGTAGCTTAAGATTAGCTTAATTAGCGTACAAATGACGTATGAGTAGTGGATGCCTAGTCAAGCGAAGCCACCGAAGCCACCGAAGCGTGCAAGGCTGGGCGTGTTGTGCTAAGCGTGTAAGGCTGCAGTGGGCTGTTGCAAGCGCTTGGCGCCTGGTGTTATTGTGCTCAGCTTCGCCTTAGCTTCGCGGTGCTTGGCTTGGTGCTGCTTTGGGCTGCTTTGGGCTGCTTGGCTTTGTGATGACGTGCTCAGCTGAGCGCTGCTTAGCTTCGCTTGGCTTTGCGGTGCGATTAGCGCTTCGCTGCTGATTGGCTCGCTGCCTCGCTCCTCACAAACCGATAGATCAAAAACAGCGCCAGCAAGTTCTCCTCCGGCGCGCCCTCCACCACAATCGACACATTCGACTCGCTCTCGTCGTCCTCCAGGTACTGCGCGAAGTGGTCGTGCTCGGCGATGCCGACCTCCGCGCGACACGCCGTGACGCGCCCGATATTCTCGAGCAGCTGCTTGCGGTCGGCCTCGCTGCCTTTGTGCAGGGCGTCGAGCTGCACGATCTGGCGGAGGTGCGGGCGCTGCGAGTCGCGCGCGATGTCGTAGGCCGTGAAGATGCTGGGCGGGAGCTCGGGCTCTTCCTCGAGGGGCGGGAGCGTGAGTTTGGCCGGGCGTGAGCTGCGCTCACTACGGTCGTTTTTGTCATTTCGGTCATTTCGGTCATGTCGGTCATTCCGGTCGTTCCTCTCGCGATCGCGGTCGCGGTCGCGATCGCTGCGGTCGTTCACGGCCACGTCCGACCGGAACCCCGCCTCGAACCGCAGCCGCAAGCCCGGCGCCGGCTGGAACGGGTTCGCGCTGCGCTCGCCGTCGTCTTCGCTCTGCGCGATCTTGCGCAGCGTCTCGAGCACGAAGTACAGCGCGATCTGCACGGCGTCCGCCACGCCGAACACGTGCAGACACACCTCGTCCGAGTCAGCGACGGCGCGCGGCTCCGCGACAAGGCGCGCGTTCGACCGGCCCTCGATGTCCACGAGGTTCTCGAGCTGCGGGCCCACGAGCCGCGCCACGTGGCGCTCGGGCACGAGCAGCTTGAGGTCGTACAGCTTCGACGCTTCCGAGCTGCGCGCGACCTCGGACTCGTTGTAGATCGCCCGCACGACAAGTCCGGCGATTTTCGCGATGCTCAGGGGCGACGCGCTGCAGCTGAAGATGCGAAACTCCGTGTCGGCCTGTTTCGTGGAGATGCGCGCCGCCACGCCGGGCTCGCGACAGCTTTCTTTCATGCTGCGCAGCCGGTTGCCGCTGTTCCCGAGAATGCGCGCACAATGCACGCTCTCCACAAGCCAGCGCGCCGACCATTGGTCGTCGCCGCCCCGCGCGGGGCGCGCGTTCGAGTGCGGGCCGTGCGAGCCGTTCTGAGGAGGGGCGCCGCTGATGTGGGACGAGCCGCCGTAGGGCAGCGAGTACGACCGTTTGCGGGGCCACGCGCCGGGTGAGGGTGCGCGGCGCTTCGTGCCGGCGATATCGGCGCTGTACGAGTTGCGTGCCTGGCTGGACATGTTGGGTGGGTTTGATGTTGGGTCGTGCTGTGTGTTTGGGTGGTGATGTGTGTTGAGGGGTGGTGGGGTGGTTTCGTTACGTCGTTATGGCCTACCTTGCCTCTTAACTGTGGTGGTTACTTTGGTCGGCTCGTTGGGTTGCTTGGTCGGCTCGTTGGTCTAGTTGGTTGGTCTAGTTGGTTGGCCCGTTCGGTGCCTCGTTGGGTGGCTCGTTCGGTGGCTCGTTGAGTGGCTCGTTGGGTGAGTGAAAAATCGGGCGGGGTGGTTCGATCCGCTCAGTCTCTCCCTATTTCGTCGGTCTGCTTCCTGGTACTTCCGCTCCGGCCGGGGTAATTGGCGTCGTTTCTCGGGGCACTCGGCCGTTGTGTACACTCGCTCGCCCTACGTTGGTATTATTATATGGTGAACACCGGTCAACCGTTTCAAAGTGGGAGGTTTCGGAGTGGGAGGTTAAGGCGTACGCGGCCTTTTCAGGGTACGGACGAGTGGGGCAGGGGCTCGCGCACTCCGGCCGGCACCTTGAGGCATATATTATTATAATTATTCTGGGGGCTGCCGCGTGCGCTATTTTCTCGCCTCGCTGCTCGGGTACAGCGGATCGAGGGTTCGTCGACCATCCCGACGCCAGAAGTGCGGCGTAGTTGGGGTTTGCTGGCCGCCACAGGCCGCCGCAATACCTCATTACCTCGTAGCCGGTTTCTAAGGGGCTTGTTGTGCTGTGGGAGGGGGGGTGTGCACACTCTTGGCGGCAGGCCGCAGCGGAAAGTTCTCTACCCCACTATCGATTCTCGTCGGTCCTGCATGCAGTCACCTGTGAACTGATTTATGTGGGATTGACCTGCGTGCATGCGCGAGGTAAGGGCACTACATGGATCATATGGTGGTGATCACATGGTGGTTCTGTTCACACCCGGTGCTCAAAAAACGCTCAACAGATATGAACAGAACGCTCGTTGGGTGCGTGCAGGTCAGGGATCACAATAACGGCCCACAGTGTATGCTCCCGACGCACACACTACTCAGCAGATCCGTTGACAAGCCGTGCTTTGCTAACCTATATCTATCCTATTTAATGCTACTTATTTAGTCCATCTAATGCTTTTTGCACCGCCTCTAGAGCATTTGCACGACCTCCAGAGCATTTTCAACACCTCTAGAGCACCTCTAGTACATTTGCTAACGGTCGGCAATAGGAGCCCAACCCTAGCATTGGATCCCCGCCCGGATCAGCCTAACCTTTAACCGCCCCCGCAAAAGAGCCTCTGTCAAACGGATCCACCAGCGAAAACTCGATCAATTCGCTAGGAAAAGCCCCCCTCCCTCACCTCTTTCAGGAAATTCAGCAACGTAGCAATAAAATGAGCACGGCAGCCATCATCACGCACATGAACCGCGACCACCGCGTAAGTCTCTACGACTATCTCGCCCATTACGCAGGCGTCGAGCTGAGCGTAGACAACCCCAAAGAAACGGTGGAGCTCGTGGACGTGCGTCTCGACAAGCTCACGCTGAACTACATCAAGGACGGCGTGCTGCGCTCGACGATCATTCCGCTGTCGCCGCCCATGGCCAGCCTGAGCGAGGCACGCAATCGGTTCATCAGCATGGCGTTCACGGCCGCGGATGCGCGCAAGGTGAGCCCGTACCGGATCGAGCGCTATATGTTCCCCAAAGGCCCGCGGCGTGTGGTGAGCCTGGCGCTGCTGGCGCTGCTCGGTGCGTTTGCCGGCGTCACGTTCAACAAGGGCTTTGCCGCTCGCTTTGCGGCGTTTTTCGGCGCAGGCCGCGGCCTGATCCGCGTGATTAAGGGCACGTTCATCACCGTGGCGATCGCGCACACCGCCGAGCTGCTCCACTACACGCTCGGCCTGCTGCGCTACTACCGCGTGCCGACGTTTGTGCGTCTGCAATACATCGTGGCGACGATTGTGCTCGGAATCCCGGGCTGGTCCGAGCTCAAGCGCGAGGGCGAGCGTCTCAAGCAACACCGCGCCGAGTTCGAGCGCCGTTTGCAGACTCATGCGTAGACAGTTTGGTCCCAGCATTCACGAACGTTATCATTACTCGCCGTACCACATCATCCTCCAATACAGCACGCTAGAATCAATCTCTAGGAGGGGTTTTGTACCTGTAGTGTGTGAACCGTCGCCTCGGTTCATATGTTCCGCGTGGGAAAGAGATATCAACGTGCCTAAAGTACGGTCCCACACCACCATTATCATCACCACGCCACGAAAACCCAAGCTCTTTAGCCGTTGTTGTTTTTTCTCTTCTGGCTGGCCAGTGTTGGTATGAGGGAAGATATACTAATTTACCAATTTGTAGGAGATATCAATCAGTACGTCGTATTTTTTTCTCTGTGTGTACATACTATCTAGTCAACTATCATATCATTCCAATTCCGCAAACCGCTATAGGTCATCTGGGGTATAGGTGATTTTAAGTGGCATCAAATGAACCGCGGAAGTGCCACAGCATCTCGACAAGCTAGCCATTTAGGAGGGAAATCGTGGAGCACTTGTATGACTTAGCTGTCTACGGACCGATGATAGGTGGTTCATATGTGTGAAGGTAATCTCGGTGCCATTATATTCTAAACTACGTACCGTCGGTCTCACGTCATTCGCCCTTATCGATGACAAGTACACAACCCTGAACACATCACACGCGTCTTATCTTCAGGACACCCCGCGGCCCGGTTCTACCGCCATCATTGATTTTCTTCTTACCTTCTTATCTTCTTTCAACCTCGTCCAATTTCGCTCAGCAATGGCGGTTGTGCTTGAGTATTCAGCTAGATCTTGTTCATCTTGATATATCATCTATGAACTCAGTGAAATTGGACTCGTAGACACCCTACCACGATCTGACCTGCTAAGTCCGCTGTAAAAATTATAATAGCTAGTATTGATATGGATATAAATAAGATCTATTTAATCATAAATGAGGCATAGGATCCAAGGCTGGGCCATTAAGACAGCCGAGAACAGCCGAGTACAGCTGAGCCATTAGCATCACCCAGCCATGAAGACAGCCCAGCCATCATCACACCAATATTAATTCTCGATTATTTTATAGATTCATGTTGAACACTACTTTCTCGTTCTTGTAACTTTATGAAATGCAGCCATTAGTCATACCTCCTAATTGCTCCGATAGCCGAATCTTGCGCTTGTGTGGTACGGGTGGGGTGCAGTTCAAGTGCGTAAATGGCCGGTTTGTGGATTCCGCTAGCAGCTGCCACGCTACTATAGCGACTACGCTTGCCTACCGCACCCAGTTGCCACGACAGAATGACCATCACGCCTCTGCCTGACACGCCATTTCAGCTGTGCCAGCCTGCCACACCTGCCGCAATCACGACTCACATGTAGTATGACAAAATAAAAGCGAGGTCCATAAGGCTACCAAGCATACAGTGCCACACATGGCCGCCACATCATGATCACGGTCCACATTAGATCTGCACTAACAGGCAGCGGAGAGAAGCAGCTCGAAAGAAGCAGCTCTAGTTAGTAGCATATGGAATAAGTTATTTAGCGAAACGTGGCCCAGCGCCTAGATGCGCTTAAATGCGTGCCGGATCGCCGGCCAGGCCGACCACGCTGATCGCGTAGAGGAACGTGCTCAGGCCAAGCACCACCGTCGAGAAGATAGTGTACTTCTTCTCCAGCGAGAACTGGTTCAGGGAGAACACCTCGATGGAACTATCCTCGGTTGAGGACTCGGCGGGCGACGACGACGACGCAGTGCCGGACGAGGACGCCGGCGAGCGCACATGCTCGTAAGAGCTGTTACTCATCTCGTCCAGCACGTCGGGATCCTCCTCGGAGTCGTCGTTGCTGTGGACCGCGCCCGCTTGCGGAGCAGCAGAGTCCTCAATGCTCTTGCCACGACGCAGCAGCTTGCGGGCGCCGTAATACTGCAAGGCACCCACCAGCGGCGCACCGAGAGCGAGATACAGCAGGTACGGGTGCTTCCCACTGGCGCTGGACAGCGAGTAGGCGATGAAGTTGCCGGCAAAAGCCACGCCGGACAGTGCGGAGACGTGAAGCGCGCGAACGCTGTACTGGACGAGCGTGGCGGCCGTGAACGGCGAATCGGCGGAGTTTCCAACGAGCGGCGATGTGCTGTCGCTGCTGCTGGCGCACGCGTTCTTGCACGCGGGGCGGCCGGTCTTGCGGGCCTTGTTCTCGTCGCTGACCTTCTTGGCGTCCGCCACAAGCGCCTGGACCTCGTCTTTCAGCTTCTCGGCGTCCAGGTTCTTCCAGTTCTCCTTGCGGAACAGCCGCTTGAGGCCGGAGGTGCGTGGCAGCGCGTCCTTGGGGTTGTGAACGAGAGAGGCGTTGTAGCCGGCCCACAGGCCAATTGAAAGGGTACCGAGGACTTTGGCGGTAAAAATCGTCGCGGCAGACATCCTACGGCGTTCGAGTCGGGATTCGGTGTAGGTGGCGTGTACTTAGCTTGCAGGGTGGGGCGGCAATGGCTGGCGTTTTGAGATCGCAATCCAGCTTGGTGTGAGAGAGAAAGGAGGGAGGGGCGATGTGGTTTCGGCAGGTGGTCTAAGGGCAGGGGCCAACGGGCTGGGCCAGCGGGCGCTCTGGGTTGTGTGTGGTGTATATTGCCCAGCAGCGGGGACGTGACTTGATCCGTCCCAGGGGTAATAAACCCCCATTGAACATGGCCCACGATTAATTGGCGAAGCCCACGCGTTGATCTCCCATTCACCAGAACGTGTGTTGGTAGGGGCAGGAAAGATCAGGCTGATTTTAATGGCATGATCTTCCTGCCACTAGCTCACTGCCATTAGCTCACTGCCATTAGATCCATTAGAATCTCCGTGCGAGCAGCCACATCATAATAGCTCCTTTTAATTACCTTTCTCTGCTATACGAGTCGATTATATCCTTTCAAAGCGGATATTTATGGTGTTATGGTATATCAAACTTATGCAATACTGTATCCAAATGGCTTGAATAATTGCTTGAGAATGGCTGGTGTTAATGGCTGGGCTGATGGCTGGGCTAATGGCTGGATCAGACTTTGGTACTCGATTACTACATCTTTAAACATCTGCTCGTCTCCTCAATTTTGACACGACCTAGATGCACGCCGTATATGTATGTGAATAACTAATTTAGTCAATTTCGCCTTAAATTCGCCGACTTTCCAAAAATCTCTTAGACATATGTCGTAAACCCATTTGGACAGCGGTTTTTTAACCACATTTTTGCGATTTTCAAATCGACTCTAAACCAAAATCTAATACGATATTTTTATTTTGTGAGTCTCAGTTCGCTCAAATCAGTAAATATTTTCGCGATCGACCCAAGTTCGAGATTCTTGACTTTACTAGCTCATAACACATTTACCGTCACTTCAAATTTAATCTAATTAACCGACATTTCTACAAGCTCCTTTGAAGTTTTCACAAATTAGACGCGACACTCATAAGTGTCTTTTTGGTGGAGCTATGCTGCACCTTCTAGATCGTGTTTAACCCCTTGCCATATCACCAAATTTGATGGCATTTCCTAATTTCGATGAGCATATTATTTTACATATGTATGTATATACTGTAACACACGTGTTAATCTGTAGTAGCTCTGTGACGTGAAATATAAGCGATTGAAAATTTTTGTCTGTTTTCCATTACTACTCATCTATTTCCAAACAGAATATCACATAAATTCCATTCCATCAATTTACTGTTTTTTAGAAGATTTTCAAGCGGTATAAGCTATGTATGGAGCATATTGGATGTGTGAGAGCTAAATCAAATGTGTTTTGCTTCACTGCTCTTGTCAATTTACTTGTGTCACATTATAGATATTCTCACGCGTTTTTGATCTACTTTCGCAAGATATTCGCTCAGTTTGAAATCAAATGCGTGCCTAACCAGCGTTTGGCGTTGGCCGGCTACACTTCATCCTGCTCTGCTAGCGGATCGAGCAACGCTGGCTCTTCAATTATTAAATATTACATATTTGGCATCAATAGGTACATATTTATTATAATCATATTACTATAAATTGTCATTGTTTTGGAGATCTGAGTTCACATTTAATGGCTGGGGAGCCGCTAATGGCTGAGAGTGAAAAATCGCGAAAATTGAAAAAAACTGAAGGGGTACCCCTTCAGTTTTTGTTCAAAACCTTAAAAAAATCGATTCCTTGCCCTGAAATTTGGACAAATTCGATCACCACTCGTTCAATTGTAGAGGAACTTGTATTGAAATTCGGAGTTAGACCTTTCGGAAACCAGAGTACCTGCTGTAGAAGCTGTGGGTTCTGGGCGGGCCGGGAACCCATAGATGCAGTGAGGTTCAGGCTGTTCCAGTCAGCGTATCGGGCATTTAATTTTCTATATCTTTTAGTTTTTACATATTATGTATTAGTTTAGTTTTGTGGAGTCCTGGAAACACTCTAAGATATGTCTGTTGGGGCGAGGTGGTGGCACGACCAGGAGGACGTAACCCATCTCTGAGGCACATTATAAGCGTAATGAATGCCTATTACGTCTGCAGTGTCTTAGTTGGTGAGCTTTATTGGGGTAGTGCGACTACTCTTCGATCGATACATGATTCAGTCTCAATATACGGAACTGGGTAGCACCGAGCCCAGTGTGGATCACTAGCTGCTCTATATGCTGCACTGCTAGTGTCACTAACTAGCTACTGTAGTACTACGACTGCTGTACTAGGTGTTTGGCTGGTTGGGTCGTTAGCTAAGGCTCACTAGCTGTACTAGCTGCTGTACTGCTGCTGTACTGCTACTGCGGTACTCCTGTACTGGCTGTACTGGCTGCTTCCTCGCTGACTCACTCGCTCGCTCACTCGCTAGCTGCACTAGCTCGTTTGCTTATTCTTCTATGCTATACGAGTCGATTAGATCCTTTCAAAGCGGATATTTATGGTGATGTGCATTTCGGCCGAATAAGAATATCTTATCTGGGCTAGGGCTTGTAATCAGATCGCGATAAGACGTACACCCTACTAAGTCCACAGATGGCCACGACCCAATGATGCCACTTAGGATATCGGACCACCAACGTAAGTGGATGTGCAACTGTTGATCTGAATTCGTACTGGGCCCTGTATTAGAACCAGGACTTGCAATGGATGAACCTACTTGACCACGCGTTGTTACATACGGGTCGGGACGCTATCCTTCATGAGAGGCGCACCAGAGCAGCCGCTGACGCTATACTGAGACAGAGGTCACTAACAAATGCTGTTTCAAAGCCACTGCAATACAATGGCACCCAAGACTATGGTTGATCGGATAGAGTATGTCAGTGTTCTTGGTTAAATGGCAACACAAAAGCGGTAGCTCACGAACGACGCGTTCTACAGAACTTTACAAACTGAAGAACACAGAATTGCCCCCTTGTAGCGAGTTCTGGATCTTCATCGCCTTTTGTCTGCGTAATTTCGGTCGCAGCCACCTGACACGACATTTCGCGGAACGAATGTCTGATCGCTCAGTAAATTAGGTATAAACCAAAGGTATGACGTTGATATGTTAGCAGAGGTGATCGCTGCGACATTTGATTTATTTCATACACCTGAAAAATCACCGTTGTTTGCGGCGGTGGTTTTACACCCGTAAGGCACAGCGGCTAGGGTTGACCCCTTAGTACACTGCTGTCGGACAGCTCCCTGATCCGGTCGGACGGACGCGCCGAGGTAGTACATGTATACTTACTGTCCAACTGCTCAACGCGCATCGTAGCCAGCTATTGTCATCCCAGCCATTGTCATTCATTAGCGTGTCAGCCATTAGGGCGTCAGCCATTAGAGTGGGCGATTCCCAGCTGACATATACAGCACCCTTTCCCACGGTTATTGGGGTGCTGAACCACCTCCAAAACCACACGCCCCCAAAACCACCCACTTCTCCAACTTCACAACTCTTACTCTACAGACCTCTACAGACCTCCAAGATGCAGGACTACAGCATGGAGATTTTGGTGCTTCTCAATATGTTGGATATCGATATGATGAACGACGCGATGGCTGAAGCGACGAAACAGTGCTTACAGAAGCTGCTCCAAAAGCTCAATGACCGGAATCTCGACCGCCACGCACCGGCTGAAGCTGCCAAAGCGGGTGCCGACCTGCCGGTCGCGGCCTCCCACGGCCTCGCTTCACCTTCCACTCTTCCCAACGCGGCGCGGCAGGCAGCTGCCGAAAACCACCCGGACTCGATTCAGTTGAAAATTGAGAGCGGAAGTTCGCACGCGAGTGATCTTGGCAACGCTGTTGACGATTCTGAGCCTGGTAAAGACATTTTAGCTGCCAGAGCCGCTTTCGCTGCTGCCATTGGCGCCGACGCTGAAACTACTTACGAGTACACCATGCAGAGTATGCTCGACGGCATCCTAGGTCCGGACGCGCCCACTGAGCAGCGCGAGGACCTTAGGCGCACTATAACGGAAGCAGTGGGCCTGCCTGGACAGCGTAAAAAGCGCCACCCTCCTAGCCCGGCAATGAAACGCGACCTCGATATCGCGAACCAGCTTTTGGATGACCTTGCGAGTGGTAGACGCACGATGAAGGATCCGGACGCCAGGGCCTCGTTAGCTGCTCTCAAATTGGGGCTGGTTGAACACAAGAAAAACTTTCAGAAGCAACTCGAGAAGTGCCGAGAGCTGTACGGCGCTCCAGCAAGCTGAAGGTGATCTTCGTGCGCTTCGTGGCGCTGGTAAGCACCGTTGAAAAGGCCCAGCCCTAGTCTGACCACGGAATTTGCCGGTAGCGTTCGTAGCATGTACTTATTCAACTAATTGATCTAGTGTTAACTACTGAGTCACCTGATCCGCATGTCGCGATATGGAGATAAGCGTATCAAGGAGTGAAGCTAGCCATTATCGCCAGCCACTTTCCCAGATTTATCCAACCGTTATTAGCGCCATTTTTGGCATGTTTCATAGATTAGGAATTCATAGATAATATAGTGTTTGTAATTGGTAGATTATTTCGCTTCACTTACTTTTGTCTCACCTTTGTCTCACCTTTGTCTCACCTTTGTCTCGGCTTTTGCCGCCGACCCGTAAGCCATACCGTGGATCTAACATCTGAGCGTCAGCAATGGCTCCTTGTAATATCTGTAGCCACTCAGCCTGACGACCACTCAGTCTGGCAAAGAAGCGCGGGCTACCCAGATCAGATCTCACTGAACTGAGCATTCAGTTAAGAAGCGCCAGGTCTTAACTCTGGGAGCGAACCCACCTGTGGCAATCTGCTCAGATGGTGGGACTCTCTCGTTCGCAGTACGAGTTTCACTGGCGATTATCGTACCACACAAAGATACGAGAGAACCTGTTCACACCAAAGGCTTAGGCAGCACAGCCCGCTACGGGTCAGTACGCACCCTATTCAGCCACCATACCAGCAGCCCCTAGGCACAAACACCTTGCTTTACGAAGAGTATTGAAACAAAACTACTAAAACAGTCATTACATTAAATGTTAGATAAATAATTGCCAGAGCCACGCGGGCCGCAGGCGGCTGCAGGCGGCCGCGCACTTACAACTGGATGCGCCTTTTCGACCAGAACTTCTTCACGCCGCTCTTGTCTTCGCGCTCGCTGACGAGCAGCGCGCCGCCTAGCGCGCCGGCGAAAAACAGCGGCTTGTACTTGCTGCTGATCCAGAACGGCGGCAGCTCGTCGCCGCGCCCCGCCAGGTCCTCGACCACGGCCTCGTCTTCGTCCTCGTCTTCGTCGCGTTTAGACTGTGCTGCGTTGGCTATTTTGTTTGGGCTCGCTGTGCTGGCTGTGATGGCTGTGCTGGTGGCGTTGTTTGACGGCCGGTGCCGCTTGCGCAGCGGCCGCGCGTCGCCGAAATCGATCGTCGCGAGCCAGGACGGCGCCCACAGCCACACGCGCTCCGGCCCGCCGACGCCCGCAAAGATGCCGGCCGCCGGCTCCGGCATCGCGAGCAGCTCCGCGGGCATGCGGCCGAGGTTCGTGCGGCTCCACGGCGTGAGCAGCGCGCTCTCGACGCTGAACTCGAGCACGCTGTGGTCGGCCAGCGCCAGCACCAGCCGCTGCGCGCCGCGGAACGCCATGGCGGTGATGTCCGCTGCTGGAGCCGGCAGCGCGGCCACGAGTTTGCCGGTGTCGAGGCTGTAGACGTCGACGGTGCGGCTGTGGCGCGCCACGGCGACGTGGCTGCCGGCGACGGCGAGCAGCGACACGGCGTCGGCGTACGGCAGCAACGCTTTGGGCTGCGGCCGCGCGGCCTCGCGCGCGAGCGTGCGCACTACCTTGGCCTCGTCCGTCGCGTAGACCACGACCTCGTCCTGGTCCGTGACGACGACCAGGCGCTCGGGGCCGGCCCAGCGCAGCAGCTTCGCGCCGTGCTCCTCGGGCCAGCCTTCGACGGGCAGGCGCGAGACGTGGCGCCGCGCGGCGTCGACGAGGAAGAGGCGCAGCGAGTAGAGCGAGCCGGCGGCAAGCAGCCCGAGCGTGGGCTCGAACGCGGCGGCCGTGAGGTGCTCGTCGCCCGCGGTCGTGACGCTGGCCTGGAGCTGGCGTGCGGCGCCGTCCATGCGCCAGATTTTGATGTGCTGGGCTTCGAATTCGGTGAGGTAGAAGGTGCCACTGTCAGCGTCGCTGTCAGCGTCGCCGGAGGCGGTGTCGGATGCAGCGTCCGAGGCAGCGTCCGAGGCAGCCTTGTTCTTCTTTCCACTGGCCTCCTGGTCGCTATCTTGGCTCTCTTCACTCGCAGCACTGCTGGCTTCACTTGCAGCACTGCTCACCTCTACATTGCCCCCCAACCTACTCGGCAGCACGCGCCGGTGCGCCCGCGTCTGAAACTCCTGCACGCTGCTCACCACAAACCCGGCCTCCAGCCCGCCGCTCACCAGCAGGCCCGTCTTGCCCGTGTCGTACGCCTCCATGCACCGGATATCGTGCGTGTGCGCCACCAGACTCGTCATCAGCGTCCACTTGCGCAGCTTCGGGTCAGTGAGCCGCGCGTGCACGATCTTTTGGTCCAGACCAGAGGAGAACAGCGACGTGCCGCTGTAGTTTGTGGCCAGACACAGCACATCGCCCTCGTGCGCCTGGAAACTCTGGTGCAGCGCCCACGCGCGCAGGTCCCAGATCTTCACGAACCCGTTGCTGTCGCCGCTCACCAGCTGCTGCGACGCAGGCAGCAACTTAAGCGTCCACACGATTGTTTCTTCCTCGTCTTCACCGGCCCTTCGTCCGGCTGACCCACGCGCTTTCTGCTTGTCTACGCGCAGCGTCTGCACAATGCGGTTCTGACTTGAGCTCCACACGCGGATGCGGCCGTCGGAGCCGCCGGCCGCGACGGTCTGGGCGTCGATCCACACGAGACACGCGAGCGACGTCTCGGCGCCGCCCAGGCGCCGGCTGAACGCGAGCTGGCCGTCGCTGACGTCGTACACGACGATGTGGCCGGTCTCGGTGGCCGCGGCAAGCTGCGTGCCGTCGGGCGAGGCGGCCAGCGCCCACACGACGCCGGCATCGCTGCGCACAAACGCCGCAGGCAGGCCGGTCGCCAGGTCCCACTCCACCACGGTGTCGGTGGCGCCTGCAGAAAAAAGTCGCAGCTCGGGCGTTCGCACCCAGCACAGGTCCTCGACGCTGCGGCCTTTGGCGCCAGGAATGACGAGCTCGCAGTGGAACCGCTGGGGGGCCCAGATCTCGATGTCGCCGTTCGCGCGGCCCAGCGCCATGCGCAGGTCGGCGGGCGCGGCATGTTTCGGGCCGAGCGAAGGCGCATTGAACGCAATGGCCGACACGCCGGGGCGCTCGGTGTCCATGAAGCGGCACCGGTGGACCTGAACCGACATTATAGAATGGGGTTTAGGTCGGCGAAATCTGAAAATAAATATTTCAGGGCGCGGGCCATAAGGGGGTGGGGCACGTGATTGAGACGGTGGTCCGCCTAAGTGTACTGCTATGCTTATGGCTGGGCTACGCTTATGGCTAGGCTGCGCTAGATGGATAGACCTCGCCCTGCGGGAAACCGCCATCCCCCTTCTACTCCACGCCCCCCCCGCCCCCGCAATGCTCTTCTTCCGCCGTAAAGAAAACGAAGTCGTCGTGCGTGCGCGCAAACAAGTCAAGAATGCCGTCCCGGCGCTCAAGGCCATCCTGGAGTCCGAAATCATCTACCTCGACGACCTCGAGCCTGCGGAGGACACGACCTACCCCTCGCCGCGGCTCGTTAAAGTGCTCAAGGTCGCATCTAGTGCCCACCTCAAGCTCAAAATGGACGGTGTGGCGCCCGACCAGGTCTCGCTGCTCCGCTACCTCAACCCGAGCAGCACTAACAGCCAGGGGTTCACTGCTTTGTGTATTGAGGCCGTGCGTGAGATCGCTAAGGAGAGCCTGGGTTTGGAGGAGTTCTATTTCGCCAAACTAAAGGAGCTTTATATCTACTTGCTGAAACGCCTGGATGAGATGTAGCGCTCGAGCGGCAGCACTTAGCAGCAATGGTAGTACCTGGTAGTAGCGGTAGCAGCAGCAGCAGCAGCAGCAACAGCAGCAGCCGCGGTAGCAGCCGCGGTAGCCAGCAACTACTGCAACTGTAAGACAGACTACATAGCGACCTTAAAGCATAACCTCATGCTGTATACAGCTACACTTACGTACCTACGCTATCCTGCCACTAAACACCCAGCTATTTCCCCGGACCGCGACCCTAGCACGACCCTAGTCCCACACTTACCCTCTGCCGATAAATTTATTTTTCACCATCCCAGCGGAGCACCGGGCTGTTTTCCTATCAGCTAAGTCTCTGTCTCGCCAAAGTAGACGACCCCCCCTACGAACTGATCAATTGCTCTGAGCAGGCACCCCAAAACCCACTAATCTAATTTTTTTTGCCATGGCCACCTGCTCGGACGACGTGATCTGGCAGGTCATCAACCACCAGTTCTGTGCGTTCAAGATCACCACGCCCCAAGAGGAATCGTTCTGTCGCAACGAATATAACGTCACCGGTGTGTGCTCGCGTATCACCTGCCCCCTGGCCAACGCACAGTACGCCACAGTGCGCAGTGTGGAGGGCCAGAACTATCTTTACATCAAGACGGCCGAGCGCCAGCACCTGCCCAGCAAATGGTGGCAGCGCGTCAAGCTGAGCCGCGACTATGACGAGGCGCAGAAGCAGCTGGGCGAGCATCTCATCTACTGGCCCGAGCGCCTCGTGGACCGCTGCCGGCAGCGCCTGACGCGCCTGACGCAGGTGCAGCTGGCGGAGCGCCGTTTGGCGATGGAAACCGGCGACGAGCGCACGCTGACGACGAAGTCGGCCAAGGTGAAGCACCGCGAGGCCAGTCGCGAGCGCAAGGCGCTGGTGGCGGCGAAACTCGAGCGCGCGATCGAGCGCGAGCTGCTGGACCGCCTCAAGTCGGGTGCCTACGGCGACCAGCCGCTGAACGTCGACGAGTCCGTGTGGAAGAAGGTCATGTCCAGCATGGGCCCTCAGAAGGAAGGCGAGGCGCTCAACGACGAGGCCGAGCGCGAAACAGAGGCGGGCGAGGTCGAGTTTGTGGAGGACGAAGACGACGACGAGGAGCTCGTGGATGTGGAGGATATCGAGCAGTGGCTCGACGGATCGAGCGGCAACGAGAGCAACGTGAGCGACGAGCCGAGCGACAGCGACAGCGCCAGCGACGCCAGCGACAGCGGCAGCCGGAAACGCCCGCAGCCCAAAAAACGCGTGCGCGGCAGCAAGCCGGGCGACAAGAAGAAGCCCAAGAGCGCCAAGCGGGGACCTGTGGAGTACGAATACGAAGACGAGGAACGACAGGTTGCGCGGGCGTGATCTCTATTTATTGCGTATGGCCGCTGGTCATGTACATTTACTTAAATATTAAATAACAGCACTGTATAGACTTTTACTACGTACAGGTGCCACTGAGTGGGCCCCCTCACTAGTCAGATTCTCCGTAAAGACGACTTAACGAGGATAAGTATGGAGACACCAGCGACAGGATTTTGATTTTCTAAGTTCACGAGCACTTCGAACCCTTTGGTTTTTGTCAAAACCGTGAAAAAACCGAGCCCGGCGTGCCTTTCCGTCCATTATTCTTTGATTTCCAAATATTTCGAGCGAAATGTTATATTATGACTGGTTTATGGTAAAATCCATATTTGAGAAAAATATGGGCTTGTCGGTTGTGCTAAACCCGCGATGGAATGAAGTTTGCTATGTCGTGTTTCCTGTCCCATATTTCGTGCAGGAAGTGGTTTGGTATCTAAATATCTAGTTATGTTGATATTCAGACTCAGTTAAATAAACATGTTATAGGCATCGCGTGAACGAGAGCCGTTGGGTTGCTAAGTTATAGACCAGACTGGAGCGGCCCTAGGGAAGTGCACATGGCTGGGTGCGCTAATGGCTGGGCAGTGTCATTTAATTTTGAGGACTGGCAAAAGGCAAGACTGCCACTTTGAAATTTTTTTTAATTTTGATGAATCTTTGATGCTTACGGCTGGGCTGTATTAATGGCTTGCATGCTAATGGCTTGTAGGGCTAATGGCTTGCATGCTAATGGCTTGTAGGGCTAGAACCTGCCATGGATCTCCATTATCACGATAAGGATCGGTCCTACTTCACCCAATCGGTTAGAAGTAATTAAAAATTTTCAAACACGAGTACACCTCACTTTAAATGTCGAATTTTGCGTGCTATATCGTGAACTCGGACGATCCCCACCTGTCACGTTGGGCCAGGAATGGGGCAGGGGAAATTTAAGGTAGCCGGACATTGCCCCAGCCCACCCCCACCAGAGCACGAGCCCACCCCCGCTCGGAGCACTATAAAAGAGCAGTTCTGGTCCACATTGGACTTTCTTTCTTACTTGTTTCTTTCGGTAGAAGTGATCCCCCACAAACGTACGGGACTTCTACCTCAGCCATCAACTGGGCGGAAACAAACACGGCAAT
>JAKUAQ010000054.1:0-45213 GCA_030562965.1 Starmerella ratchasimensis
GACGTGTCTGCGGTGTGCGCTCGACGGCGCGCTCGGCGAGCTGCGGCGCGGCTGCGAGCGCCCGGGCGGTGCCGAGACCGCGGCCGGCCGGGCGAAGGCACTGCTTGTCGAGGCGCTGCGGGTTCTGCGCTCAGCACCGCCGTCCGCGCGCTTCCCCGAGCAGTTCAAGGCCGTGGGCCGCGGGCTGGCCGCCGAGGTCGTCGTGCTCGACCGCCGACGCCTCGTGGCGACGCTTCACGCGTACACGGACGCCGGGCCGAAGTTCCGCTCGACAGACGCCGTGAGCGCGCAGGAGGTGGACGAGGTGCTGGCGGCCGTGGCGAGCAGGGTGGAGGCGGTGGTGGAGCTGCTGTAGAGTAAGTTAGATAGATCTCAAAACGTTGTATTTAGCAGTACCAGGAGAGGATAGGCATGGTCAGGAGAGGATAGACGTGTCCAGAAGTACGTGGGTGTATCCAGAAGTACGTGGGTGTCGCCTGGTGTGCGTACTGGTGTGCGCACTGATGTTCCATATTGGTGTGTTTCCTGCTTTGCAGTCGCGGCTTCTCCGTGTGCCGCCGCTGACTAGATCGACCAGCGCCCCGCCTGCAGCCAGTTCGTGAGCTTGACGTAGACGCGCTGCGAGACGCCGGCCGGGTGGCGGTTGACAACGGCCGCGCACAGCGCCGTGGCGAGCGGCAGCGCAGCGTAGGCGAACGCCGGGCGCACGGACTCCGGGATCGCGCTGAGCAGCGCCAGGCGCGCGAAGTAGAGGAACTGCGCGTGCCCCGTTCCCTGGATGAGCACGGCCCACAGCCCCGAGAACCAGCCGATGAGGCGGAAGCGCAGCAGGTTCGGCGTCTTGGAGCCGAGCCAGTAGCGGCTGAGCTGCACGCCGCCCAGCGCCGTCGACACGACGAGCGAGTACGCCAGCGCCGTGCGCAGCGCAGTCGTGAGCTCGGTGCGCCAGCTGCGCTCCGAGAAGTACGCGCGCAGCAGGTACGCGGGCACGAGCCAGCGCGCGAGCAGGCGCAGGTCGCCCACCAGCAGCTCGCCAAAGTACTCCCAGTCGCTGGGCGTGTGCGGGTGCAGCAGCGCGCCGAGCATCGTGCGGTTGCCCGGGTGCGCTGCCAGCAGCACGCGCGAGACGTGCGGCACGGGCGAGACGAGCGCGGGCACGGCGCGGTCGCCCGCGAGGATCGGCGAGCTGAACGAGGGGAAGCGGTCGCCGGAGATCTGTGCCAGGCCTGCCAGCAGGTCGCCGCTGGGCACGGCGCGCGTGACGGCGGTGCCGCTGCCGATGCCGCCGGCGGGCGGCACCACGACCGTGGGGTTCAGCGAGCCCTGGCTGAGGCTTGCAAACATGCGCACGAACGTCGGCGGAACCGTGTCGGGCGCCAGCACGAGCGCGCTGAACAGCTGGCTGAACGCAAGCGGGAACAGCGCCCACGTGCCGAGCCAGCGCGGCTTCCACTCGAGGCGCCGCTGGTCGTCCGCGGTGTTGTACGCCCACTCGCCCGCCTTGGTCAGCAGGTACAGCGCCACATACGCCGCCACGCCCGACGGCAAGCCCAGCGCCAGCAGCGTGCCGGCCAGCAGGCCGCTGAGCGCCGGGCGCCGCAGCACGCGGAACGACGCGCGGTACGACGCCGCCGCGGCCACCACGAGACTCGCGAGCTGGGCGGGGCGCACGGGCGCGCCGCGGCGCCGCAGCACGATGCGGTTCAGCACGCTGGCGGCCGCCCACGTCTTGAGGAAGAGCCGCACGAACGGCCGCACCTCGCGCGGCGACTGCAGGATTTTCAGCAGGATCTGGGTGTAGGCAGCGACGCTGCGCTCGCCCGGGCGGCCTATGCTGCCGGCACTGCCCGCACTGGCGCTGCAGGCGCTGCCGGCGCTGCTGGTCGAGCTGCCGGCACTGCCGAGGCTGATCGCGCTGCCCGCGCTGCCGCTGCCGAGGCTGGCGGCCGGGGCGGTGGGGCTCGGCGGATTGCTGGCCGCGGCGGCCTCAGAGAGGCGCACACGCGAGCTGGGGCGGCGCGGACGCGGCCGGCCGGCCAGCGCGGCGAGTTTCGCGTACTCGCGGTCTGTGAAGAGGTAATGCACGGCGTAGTCCATGCGCGACATACAGGGAGATGCGTGATGCGGGATCTATATCGGGGAACGCGGTACTCAAGCCAGTCCTGTCGCACTCAATCGCCGCTAGATGATTCGGCCCGGCAGGGTGGTTCAGAGTTGGGTCAATGGGCGCGTGTGGGGACGATAAGTGGCCCTGCACCCCACACTCGTCACCTGACCCGCGGCTGGCTGGGTGGTCCAAAAACCCACACCAGCCCTGGCGGGTGTCCTGGCGGGTGTCCTGGCGGGTGTCGCCTTTGGCATAGCTGGAAGGAGGGGGTGACCCAACGGGTGTGCCCCAAAGTGATGTTCAAACGCATGTCCAAACGGATGTCAACCAAGCATTGTACAGTTTACCCAGAATAAGATTACTTTGCAGCATATCATAGTGTGTTTTATCGATATCTATATATATAGGTGCCGCTCGATCTGCTGATCTACCGGCCTACTTACCTGAACCTCCTCCACCTGCTCACAGCTTCGCGAATACCGGCGCGCGCTTCTTCTTCGTGCGCGAGGCCTCGAGCATCGCCATGCAGCCCTCCATGAAGTCCATGCCCAGGCCGTAAGCATTGAACTCTGCGATCTGCTCGAGCGACTCGGCGTGCGTGTGATCCAGCGCGTAGTTGATCGCGCGCTTCGTCCCGAGCATCGCTACAGGGCTCTTGAGCGCGAGCTCGCGGCCCAGCTTGAGCGCCGCGTCAACCGCTGCCTCTTTGGTGGGCAACACCTGCTGTATAAAGCCCTGCGCCTGCGCCTCGGCAGGGCCGAAGTTGCGCCCCGTGAAGCATACGTCTTTGACCCAGCCGAGGTTGTTGGCGAGGCGCGGCAGGCGCTGCAGTGTGCCGATATCCGCCGCCATGCCCAGCTCAATCTCCCGCACGCTGAATACTGCGTCCTCGCTCGCGATGCGGATATCCGCCGCCGTCAGTATGTCGACGGCCAGGCCGATGCAGGGGCCGTGCGCCACACAGATCACGGGTTTGTTCACGAAGTAGGGCTGCGCCACGCTGTCCTGGAACGCGCGGATCATGGCGGCCAGCTGGATGGCTTTGCGGCTCTGCTCACCGTCCTCGCCGAACTCAGAGGCCATACCGACCACGTCGAGGCCGGCCGTCAGCGCCCGGCCTTCTCCGGACAGCACAATGCTGCGGACGTCGGGATCGGCACCAGCCTGGCGGAAGATCGCGCCAAACTCGAGGTACATGGGTTTATGCACGGCATTGAGGATCTTCGGGCGGTTAAGGCGCACATGGAGCACACCGTCTTCGCTCAGCGTCACAAGGAAGTAATTTTGGGGGTAGCTCGACATCGGGCGTGTTATTCCTCGGTACAGCCTACGCGATGCAGGGAGAGAGACTTCTCGGACTAGGGCCCGGGGGTGGTGATGCGGGGAAGCGACGTCCGGAGAAGTCCCAACCTGGGTCTGCGTAGATCGGCGGGAGTGTGTTGTGACTTAAGTCTGAGTGTCGTGACTACTAGCGACTGGATAAACGGAGATGTGTAGGAACGAATGCAACAATATAAAGAAATATATAATGAGTAAATATGTGAATAAATAAGGATACAGGTACTGGGACCGTGCAGCTTCATGGACTGAGCCTCAGTTCAGTGGCAGCCGCAGATTTTCACGCGCAGCATTCAAGAGCCGGATCAGCGTATCCGGGTTAAGTGATTTGGCTGGCTCAATAGTCGGCATTCCCTCGATCTGCCATCCAACTTCGTCGTCCTGCAGCAGCTCGATTTTCTTCCCTAGGTCGACAAACGTGACTTCCCATCCCTTTTCCACGGGCTGGGCGTCCATTGCCAGCACTGTGCTGCGCGACTTGATGCCATTATCCAGGATCGTGGCCTGGTCCTTGGCTTCTTTTTCCAGTTTCTCCATCTCTGCGGCATCGGGTGCCAGCATAGCATGGGCCATGCTGATCCGCTCTCTAGTGACCTCTATATCCGCTTTGTATCTCTTAGCATGTTGTCGATAGAACTCAATCTGCTTCTGCATTGGCTCAGCTATGCGTCGATCCTCATCTTCCATTCGAGCCAGCTCGTTATCCAAGGACTGCGCGGTTATCTCCTGCAACCGCTTCGTCACGACCGCAGCCTCGAGCTTCTTGGTGCTCAACCATTGAGGCCGCTCAGCGCCCGCGACCCTGTAGTCGACCATACTGTTGGCCCAGGTTCGCACCTCGGAGGTAATCTTTTCGTGGCTCACCTCCTTTTTAGACATGGGTGGTTTGAGCAGGGGTCCAGGGTTGGCAGGGTTCATATAGCGCGAATAGGGCCTCATGTGGTGGTGCCATAGCACTTAGGTGGTCTGAGCGATCTAATCATCAGCATCAATGTGAATAAACAGCTGATGTATTTTGCGCGCATTCAGACGAGGTAGTTCCCATCGTCATATGGTATTAGCATTTTTATCCACCCCGTGTGGTTTTACACCAATTCCCGTAACCTTGACTTATGGCAGGGGGGATCAACAGAGTGAATTATAGCTTTATAAAAATTGTAATGGAACCGAATACCAAGTAAATACATTTCTATGGAATTTTGATATATCTCTTCTGTATGATCATGTTCATTCTGTTTACTTCAGACCCACATCGATACGGCACCCACTTAAGACGCACATGGTTGGTCAGCTTGACAATTGTAAGAACGATATATGTATGTATGACAAATGAATAAAGAAATGCAACAAAGGTTCAGAAGGTGTCGTCCTTCGCCGGAGGTATGAGCACACATAGCGCATTAATGCCCATGATGGTGACCCCAAGGTACCATAGGGCCGACATGTAGTCGGTGGCTCCGCTCGGGAGCGTGCTGAAGCGGAACGCCAGACTGAACATGACACCCCCGAGGTTGCCGAATGCACCCGTGGTGCCCGCGACGACTCCTGTATGGTGCGGGTTCGTGTGCGGGACCAGCGAGAAGTTGGCGCCGTTGGCCATCTCCATGAACAGACTCATGAACGCCATCGACACGATGAGCCCCGGCATGCTGATGCTCTTGTAGAGCCCGATGTAGAGCAGAAACACGCCCATGAGGAACCCGCAGAGCAGCATCCACAGCTTCTTCACGAACGGCGTGCCCCAGCGCGCATACAGCAGATCGGAGATCCAGCCACCCAGCGGCCGGAACACCACGTTGAGCAGGCCGAGCATCGCGCCCCAGTCACCGGCCAGCGACGTCGACCACGGGTTGCCGCGCGCTTTGGAGTGGGCGGCATACAGCGACGAAATGATCGACTCCACGGCCAGCTCGCCGCCAAAGGTCGAGGCGTACGGCAGCGCATTGAGCATGGTGTGCACCGAGAAGCTGATGCGCAGGAAGCTGAAGAACGTCGGCTTCTCGATCGTGTCGTGGGGATCGGTGACCGGCCCGATCTCGTGTGCGCCCATAGTCGAGAGACGCGACATGGCTGTCCGCATGGGCTCCAGAGTTCGTCTCGGCTCCAGCGTTCGTCTCGGCTCCAACGTTGTTCTGGGCTCCAGCGCAGGCTCGACGCCTGTGGAAACAAAACCCTCCTCAGATGCAGGGAAGTCCACCGACGCAGCTTCGTTGCGGGCCTGGGTTCGCGGCAGCTTCTCGGTCGAGCCGGTTTCGTACGCAGCCGGGGCCGGGTGCGGCGGCTGGCCGGACGGCCCCTGCTCGGGATCGTAGCCCGGCTTGCGCTTGACAAACTCCTTCACGTCCGGATCCTCGCCATTGAGCATCTCCACGAGGCGCGTGCGCTGGCTCCAGCGGCCCTCAGGGCAGTCCTGTCCCAGCAGCAGGACCAGGATGGCGACGACCATGATGATGATGAGCGGACACACGTCGAACGCATACTTCCACGAGTGGCTGAGCGAGTAGCCTCGGTCGTGCAGCGACTTCGCGACGGCGGGCATCGCGAAGAACGCAATGCCGCCGCCAGCGTTGCCCCAGCCGCCGCTGAGCGCCGATGCACGGCCCACGATCTTCTTGTCGAAGAACACAGTGATCCAGAACTGGCACGGCACGAACGTGCCGCCCAGAAGCCCGATGAAGAAGCGGATCGCGTAGAGACCGCTCGCATTGTTCACCAGCGGCACAAACGCCGTTGGCACGGCGCCGACCACCAGCGTGCCGGCCATCACCCAGCGCGGCCCAAAGCGGTCGCACAGCGGGCCGAGCGCGAAACGCGCGACCAGCGTCGAGCACAGCCCAACAATGTTCGAGTCGCTCACCTGGGCGGGCGTGAGGTGCATTTCTTTCTTGATGTCGTCCATCAGCGGCGCGAACGCAAACCACGACAGGAACGCGACCATGAAGCCCAGCCAGCTCAGCGTGAACACACGGCCATAGATGTCGTACGGGTTGAGCACGGGGATGGTCAGCGACTTGCCGTTTTCGGGGTTCACCTGAGCGCGGCGCCAAAGTGAAGAGATTCCCATGATCAATCAATCTGTCGAGTGCTGAAGATCTTTGATAGTTGGTCGTGGGTGTCTAATTATATTATCCGCTTTTTTTTTTCTTTTTCCAAGCTGGATCGTGCACAAGAGATTATGTCGGCTTATCAGTGATCGGATTTTCGCGGCCAGCAGGGGAGCCCCGCAACCGCCAACATCCTTCTGATAGGCCTTCGATTTTCACTGAGCCTGAATTAGTCTAGGTCGCATATCGATAGCCGAAACAGGGCACGGGCTTGTTCTTATCTTTTAAGCGTGTGAAAAGCAGTCTGCCCACTCAGGCTAAGGGCTCCACGTGGTCTTGCCTGGCCGGTTTCAGCCATCCCTCTTGCCCGCGGACCCGTTTCGGCTATCGATGATCCGCATGTTTGCATATGCTTGCCCAGCCTGGAAAAAAGTAAAGAATAATCAGTGCGCTACTATTGGCCCTTGCTGTGCCCCCCCCCTCAGCGCGATCGGCCGAGTCTACAATCAAAAATTGGGTATTAATTTTCTATGCAAAAATAAGAAGTGGAGCATGCAATAAGAAGTAGAGTATGTAATGTGATATATTTTAATGCAATTTAGAAAACAACGAGGCGGTTTTTCGGCACGCCGTTGAGTTCGGCCCAGCTCTTCACGCTTTCCACCATGCCGTCCGGCCCGCAGACCATCAGCATGGCGTCGTTGTGCAGCAGCTCAGTCTGGATGCTGTTTGTGATCACGGCGTGGTCGATGCGGCCGTTTTTGTAGACGAGCCCCGGCAGCTCGACATCGGGCGTGGGTCGCGACAGATAGTAGTCTACGAGGATGCGGCCGTTGGCCTGGGCTTTGAACTGCTCAAGCTCGTCGTAGCACATGATATCGGCGTGCTCGCGGTTGCCGAACAGCAGGTGGCACGAGGTCGGGTCGTCCGCGTCGAAGGCGAGCTCCTTCATGATCTGGTAGCACGGGGTGATGCCCGAGCCGCCGCTGATCATGTACAGCTTCTTTGCCGCGAGCTGCTCGCCGCGGTGCAGCATCTGGCCGCGCCCGAGGTAGCTGTAGGCTCCCGTGGGGCCCTTGACCTCGACCTCGTCTCCAGGCTTCAGCTGCTCGAACGCCAGGCCCATGCGTCCGCCGGGAATTCCGTCGCGCGGAAAGTACACCTTGAGTAGCAGCGTGAGGCGCCCGCGCGTGCGGTGGCAGCTGAGCGGCGTGTACGCGCGCATCACGAGCTCGTCGTTGTGGTCGCGCAGGCGCACGAAGACGTGCGTGCCCACCTTGAGGCCGCTCGTCTGCTCGGGCGACTCGAGCTCGAACTCGAAGCGCCTCGTGTCCTGCGACACGAGCGTGCGCGAGATGAGCTTGGTCTTCTTCCACTTCTTAGGGTCCAAAAAGGTCGGTGCTGGAGTTGAAGGTGTGGTGCTTGTTGTGGCAGATGCAGACTCCTCCTGTGCAGAGTCGGCAGGCAAGGGCGTGGCCAGGTACCCCACGTGGTACTTTGCGAGCATGCGTTTAGCGTTCTCGGAGTGGATTGCCATGAAATCTTCCGTCGCGTCTTCGCCCGAAACCATCGTGATGCTGTCGGGCCCGCCAGGGTGGTCCTCCAGGTAGTTGGTGCCGTCGTAGACCTGACCGTTGATCACAAACCAGTTCTCGTGCGACGCCAGCTCGGCTGCGGTGACGGCCACGCCGAGCTTCTCGTCCTGGACCATCTTGATCGCGTCTGGCGTGGCGCTGGCCGCCTCGATCGCCTGCTTCTCGTTGGCCGTCAGCGTCGTCGACAGCCGCTCAAACCACTGCGTCGGGTCGCGGCCCTCGGCCTTCATGACGTCCATCCAGCCGTCGCTGGCGTGCAAGGACGTCGGGTGCCGGAACCGCACGTGCTCGCCCTCGTCCACTACGGCCACTCGATACCACCAGTTCCCCAGCATGCCCAGCACGCTCCAGTACATGTCGCGCGGCTGCGCGACCATGTTGAGGTCCATGGCGCGCACCACGACGTCCTCTGCTGCGACGACTGCCGCCGTGGGCAGCGCGACCTCCCAGAAGCACCAGCAGAACGCCAGCATGCGGTCCGCGAGATCGACTTTGCCGCCGTACAGCTCAGTCAGCTCGCCGCGCTCGTTCATCGCGCGCAGCTCCTCCTCGGGGAACCGGATCGCCGCCTGCGTCCACGACTTGCCGGCGTCCAGGCTCACCTCCACGCGCGAGACCTGGATCCCGCCGCCGTTGTACGCAAAGCCCTTGATGGTGAACGTATCGGCGTGCGGAGAAGCGTCAGCTTCCGCAGATGATCCGCGCTCTGCCTTGGATTTAGACAAAATCGAGTTGTGTTCGGGCAGCACAATCACGCTCTGCAGGTTGAGGTTATAGATGGCGTAGCGCTCGTCGGACCACCACTCGTCCGACGTGGCGCTGATCTCGGGCGTCACGGTGGTCGGCAGCACGCGGTTGTCGTACTTGTGGTACCAGCCCTGCGGCGGCTGGTCGGAGACGATGATGCGGCGCAGCCACTTCACGGAGCGGCCGCCGATGATGCCGGGAATAACGACCCGCAAGGGCCGGCCATGGTCGGGCGCGAGGTCCTCGCCGTTCTGCTTCCACGCCAGCATGATCCCGCGCTCGAAATCGAGCGCCCAGCGCAGCGGCACGCCCGTCGCGTACTTCCCGTTCGGCAGGTCCTCGGCGCCCTCGAACTCCACGAACCGCGCGCCACGCTGCGGCCGCGCCGTGCGCAGCACGTCACAGAGCAGCGCGCCCGTCCAGAACGCCGTGGACGTGCCGCCCGCGCCCCAGTTGAAGCCTTTCGACTTGCGCGCCATGTTCTGCTCCTTGCGGCGGTTGCCCGCACACGTCAACGTCACCGGCAGCGCCACGGCCTCGTACTGCTCCTGTAGCTCGCGCAGGCTCAGGCTCAGCGGCCGGTCCACGAGGCCCTCGATGCTCACGCGCCAGTCGGCCGCCTCGGCGTCGCTGATTGCAGCCACAGCGCCGTGGTTGCGCACAAAGTGCAGGCTGGGCGGCGTGAGGAAGCCGTAGTCGTACAGCAGCGTCAGTGGCGGCTCGCAGTTCAGGGGGTGGGCGCCGGTGAGCCGGATCAGGCGGCTGTCGCGCTCGATCCACTTGTCGGGCGTCTTAGCGTCCAGGGCCAGCCGCTCGCGGCGGCTGCCGTCGCCAGCCGACGACAGCGAGGTGTTTGACGACGACGCGGACGCAGACGGCGAGGAGGACAACGAAGATGTGGGGGGTTCCACGCGGAGCACTGCGCGCAGGCGGTCGGACAGCGTTTCGGCCTGCATGCTGGAATCAGTTGGGGTGTGTAGATGTGTGGCACTGGGAAAATAGAGGCACAGAGAGAAATAAATTCCGCAGGAGCCGCTGCGATCGTGCGGGTTGCGTCTTATCAGTGACTTTATCAGCCGCGCTTAAGTTAACAAGCGTACCGCGCAGCCTGCATACGTGCCAAGCCCAGGGCAACCCGATATTTTTTGTTTTCCCGGCTATCGATAGATAGGGGCTAGGTCCGACGCGAGCAATCCCAGAGTAATCATCAAACTCCTATCTCTTATTCACTGAATCGAACGCCGAACCCTGTGCCCACAGCCAAGCCTGGCCGCGGACCTGGCCAAGACATTCCCCCTCCCCCCGCTGATCGGGCCCCCTAAATTATTTTACTGATTAGCATCTAACTTCTCAACACTTCTCAACTCTGCTATTTCAACTCAACTGACCTCATCTCACCTCATCCCGTACTAACCCCTAGACTGTACTAACCTCTAGCTGTACTAACCTCTACGCTATACTATGGGGAAAACACGCGTGGTGGTGGTCGGCCTGGGAATGGTCGGCATTGCGTTCATTGAGAAGATGCTGGAGCGCGACTTGCTGCAGAAGGAGTACGTGCTGACCGTGCTGGGCGAAGAGTCGTACCTCGCGTACAATCGCGTAGGGCTGACCGAATACTTCAGCAACCGCAGCATTCCGGGCTTGTTCCTGAACGACGAGGACTGGTACTCGCGCGTCGACACGAACCAGATGACGTACCGCGTGAACGAGCCCGTTGTGGCGATCGACCGCGACGCCAAGACGGTCGACACAACAACCCAGAAGCAGATCCCGTACGACATCCTGGTGCTGGCGACCGGTTCGTCGGCCGTGCTGCCGCACAACCTGCTGCCCAACGGGTCCACGAACGGCGTGGACGGCGTGTTCGTGTACCGCACGCTGGACGACGTGCAGCGGATCATTGCGTTCAGCGACAAGCTGGCGGCCAATCCCACCGAAAGTGGTGGTGAAGGCGAGAGCGTGGGCAAGAAGGGCCGCGCGCTCGTTGTGGGCGGCGGCCTGCTGGGCCTCGAGGCCGGCAAGGCGCTGTACGACCTCGGCAGCTTCGAGAGCATCGGCCTGGTGCACCGCAGCGGCTGGCTGCTCTCGCAGCAGCTCGACGAGGCGGGCGGCCTGATGCTCGCCGACAAGGTCCGTGAGCTCGGCGTGGACGTCAAGCTGAAGACGGAGATCGCGGAGCTGCACTTCGACGCCGCGAACCAGCTCGAGGCCGTGACGTTCAAGAACGGCGAGCGCGAGGAGTGCCAGCTGCTGGTGTACGCTATCGGCATCCGCTCGCGCGACGAGCTGGCGCAGCGCGCGGGCGTGGACATCGCGGCGCGCGGCGGCGTGGTCGTGGACGACTTCCTGCGCTCGTCGGACCCCAGCATCTACGCGATCGGCGAGTGTGCGAGCTGGCACGACAAGGTGTTCGGCCTCATTGCGCCCGGCGTCGAGATGGCGGACGTGCTGTCGTTCAACCTCACGCAGGCGAAGCTGCACTCTGAGCGCCGTTTCGAGGAGCCGGCGGTCGGCACGCGCCTCAAGCTGATGGGCGTCGATGTTGCGAGCTTCGGCGACTACTTCGCGGACCGCGACGGCCCGCGCAAGCTGCCGACGTCGCGCACGCCGAAGGGAGCAACGGCGCTGACGTTCCACGACCCGTTTGCCGGCGTCTACAAGAAACTGATCTTCACGAAGGACGGGCAGTACCTGCTGGGCGGCATTCTGGTCGGCCAGATCTCCGAGTTCACGAAGTTCAGCTCGATGGTTATGAGCCAGAAGAAGCTCGAGAAGCCGCCGACCGAGTACGTCGTTGGTGCAAACGCAGCCAACGCCGACGAGGACGCGGCCGAGCTCGACGACTCGGCGCAGGTGTGCTCGTGCAACAACGTCACCAAGGGTGCACTGCTCGCGCAGATCCGCAACGGCGCGGCATCCAGCGTGGGCGAGCTCAAGTCCGTGACGAAGGCGGGCACGGCGTGCGGCGGCTGCGAAGGCACGATCAAGGCCGTGTTCAACGCGGAGATGAAGGCGCGCGGCCAGGAGGTCAGCAACGCGCTGTGCATCCACTTCAAGGAGTCGCGCGCCGAGCTGTTCCACATCGTGATGGTCAAGCAGCTCGATTCGTTCGAGAAAGTCATGCATGAGGTCAGCCGCAAGCCCACAGGCACGCACCTCGACGCGGGCGGCTGCGAGATCTGCAAGCCGACGATCGCGTCGATCCTGTCGAGTCTGTACAATCACCACGTCATGGACAAGAAGCTGCGCGGCTTGCAGGAGACGAACGACCGGTTTATGGGCAACATCCAGCGCAACGGCACGTACTCGGTCGTGCCGCGCGTGTCGGCCGGCGAGATCACGCCGGAGAAGCTCATTGCGCTCGGCGAGGTCGCGCGCCGCTTCAATCTGTACACGAAGATCACCGGCGGCCAGCGCATTGACCTATTCGGCGCGCAGAAGCAGGACCTGCCCGCAGTGTGGGAGCAGCTCGAGCGCGCGGGCTTCGAGTCCGGGCATGCATATGGTAAAAGTCTGCGCACCGTGAAGTCGTGCGTCGGCTCGACATGGTGCCGCTTCGGCATAGGCGACAGCGTGGGCATGGCCGTGCGTCTCGAGGAGCGCTACAAGTCGCTGCGCGCGCCGCACAAGTTTAAAGGCGGGGTCTCCGGCTGTGTGCGCGACTGTGCGGAGTTCCACAACAAGGACTTCGGCCTGTGCGCCGTTGCTAAGGGGTTCAACGTGTACGTGGGCGGCAACGGCGGCATGCGTCCGGCACACGCGGTGCTGCTCCAGGCAGACGTGCTGCCGGACCGCGTGATCCCCTTGCTCGACCGCTACATCATGTTCTACATCCGCACGGCCGACCGCCTGCAGCGCACGGCGCGTTGGCTCGAGGCGCTTCCGGGCGGCATTGACTACCTGCGCGACGTCGTTGTCCACGACAAGCTGGGCATTGGCGCCGATCTCGAGAGTCAGATGCAGCAGGTCGTGGCCACGTTTCACGACGAGTGGGCGGCTGCCGTCAAGGACCCCGAGCTACGACGCGACTTCCGGCAGTTCGCCAACACACCGCGCACCGTTGAGAGCGTCGAGATCGTCTACGAGCGCGGCCAGCCGCGCCCGGCGGACTGGCCGGCTGAGGGCACTGTGGGATCCGCCAACGAGGACTTCCGCACCCACCGCTGGGCAGGCACGCTCACGTGGACGCCGGTATGCGACTCCGCTGACCTACCGGCCGTCGCCGCGGGCTCGTCCACGACCGTGCTCATCGGCGACACACAGATCGCCGTGTTCCGCACCGGCGAGGGTAAGCTGCTGGCATCGCAGAACATGTGCCCGCACAAGCGCGCGTTCGTCCTGAGCCAGGGTCTGGTGGGCACCACCGAGGCGGGCGCGTCCTACGTCTCGTGCCCGCTGCACAAACGCAACTTCGCGCTCGAAGACCCGCCGGCGGAATTCGCCTCGAAGGGGGTCAATGGGAGCGAAGCCAACGCCAAATCGGCCGACTCGGCCACCACAGTCGCCAGTGGCGAGAAGAAAGAGCCGGTTGGCCTGCGCGGCTCGTGCTCGAACGACCCTACGAAGTCGATCGTGATTTTTGACACCCGCGAGATCGAGGGTAAGGTCCTCCTGCAGCTCCCACCGGTCGAGGAACTCGACGCGCTGCTGGGAACATCGCGCTGGAAAGTGCGCAAAACCGAGTCGCAGCCCCAACTAGCAGAGGTCGACGCCATGTTTCCGAGGAAACTGCCGACACGAGAAATCGCCGCGGGCGGAAAGGACAGCTCGATCGATTGGTAAGCGATCGGTTCGGCTCGTACCCTCGGCGCACCCGGTGACGACCGATCTAGTTGCGTGATTTTTTTAACTGAGAAGCAAATGTATCGACCAACAAGTGGGCTCACTTCCAGACTACCCATCTGGCCACCATCATTTCTCCTCGACCATCGTGCATTCTTCGGCAGGCCTTGGCAAGCTGCCCTGCGTCGAATGTCCTGGACTGACCCTGACTTCAGAATCAATAACTATTCGAGAAAAACTATACGCATGTGTGTACACCCTCTTTCTTATTTTACCCTGCCGATATACCCCTGGCGTTTCTACGCCCCAGGGTCTTGACCTAGAACCTTTTATAACCCCATGCAGCGCGGCCAATGTTTTCCTGACCCAGCACCTACTCATAAAGCTATATTCGTCAGTACACCCCTCGGCCCAATGGGCGTTGGCAGTTGGGGGCTTTGGAAAAGATAAGTTTCCAAGAGTCCTAACCCACGCACACTGCGTGCATGCACACCGGGGGCGAGCGTCGAGCTCTTGTATAGTGAAAAAAAAAGCCGATTGCACAGCGATGAGGCCAGAAAACGTGGCGGGACCTAGATGCAACCCCTTTTTTGTCTGCCCTCTCGCTCAACCGTTGTATGTCAACACACAAGTGTACTACAAGTGTATGACAAGTCATGCAGCAACCTAAGCAATGAAGTTGCTGCTAATCTGTCAGAGTCAGTGACGCGGTAGGTGGTCGATTGATTACCTCGGCTTAAAATACTGCTGCTGCCGCTGCGCTATAATTAAGGAATAAAACGCCAGTGTCGAAGGCCTGTGCGTCAACAACCCTTGGCCGTGGCGATCGCTTCGTACGCGAGGTGAGGTGCCTACGTTGGGTACGACGGAAGTGACGAGGGTGCGTTAAGGGCCTATGCACTGCACGGATAATGTAACATAAGTGGCGCCGGAGATCCCACCGATGCCAACCCCTTTGGCTAGCGATCTTACTAACTATGAGCCAGCGTAAGTGGATGCGCATTGAAAAGACATGCGGCCAGTAAGTGTGGATCGCAGTTCCGAAGGGTTTAGCGTCCTGCCCAAGTCTTAGTGCCATTCATGAGACTTGACACCACTAGTCATATACAAATAGTTGACTATCGATAATCTAGCATTATATAGTGTCCCAAATTCAGCGAAAGCTCCGATTTTTCCGAAGATGAGCATGGAGGAAGCTACTTTTCCGATGTACCTTTATCAGGTCGTCGTCGTCTACGCGTGAGGGAAATTTCTTTATCCTGCTATATTCCGACACCAAGGCTGGGGTGGCCCCGCCCTTAGCGATTCCCCACAATATAACCCTACAGCCGGAATGCGCTGCAGTGTTATTACGGAGGTGCTGCCGAGAAATAAGATGCTCCACGCACATTATTACACAGCAATTGTGCCCTAGCCCTCTCCTTAAGATCCACGCATTGCCCCAGACCGACAAATGCCGTGCCGCGCCCTATCCTCAAATTTCTCATATTTATACGCGTTGTAGATACGCTGGCCTAATGTGGGGCAAACATAGGGTGGGTGCACAATGCCCTTGCTCAACCGTCAAGCATGATCTCAAAACTCCGGCTTAGACCAGAAAAGACGTACATCGGATTTACTGATTAAAAAAGAGATTTCCGATCGATAACCGTTTTTGAAAGTTTGATGGTTGTGTGGTCAGAGCGACTAGGGGCCTGCCACGGGTCTGTCCGAGACCACGCGTTGTGTGTAGTTCTCATTTTCCTCCCCACGTATCAGATCTCCAGGCTTGAACAGACCTTTCCCTGGGTCATACCATAGCGGCGGGCGTGTACCGCCCGTTTCAAGCATGTACGTACAGTCTCATGCATGCAAGGTTTTCCCCATAATTCTCTATGATACCCGTGCCCTGAAGGTGTTTCGAAGCGGGGAAATTAATGCATGCGGCATGCAAGGGTGTGGAGGTTTGCATATGGTTAATCCGAATTTCTCCGTAACTAACCGGTATATATTGACCCGCCCCCGTCAGTTTTTCCTCTCAGACTGATTCTACCTTTGCTGGAACTATAAAACCGCGACAAACGCTCTTGAGTTTCAAGTCCTCAAACCAGCAAAGCTGTCTTACATTCTTATACACGTCTACCTCTTTGCATTCTCACCTCGTGTGTTAACATTCTTACATCAAGAGCTCTCATCAGCTCACCTTTTCCCTTACACAAGGTTGCATTTATCGGTTTAAAGGACAAACAGCGTGGCCATGGAGTTCGTCAAGAACTTCTTCACAAAACGTGTCCAGTGGGCCCCCCAGACCGCAGACCAGAAGGCCGTCATCAAAGAGCTCTATGAAGCACACAGTCAGACTACTGGTATTGGTGCAGTAGAAGAAGACAAAACCAACCTGAAGCAATATGACGTGCTAACCGAACATCAAGAAAACGCCGACCCCCAACCTGATAGCGCGGATGGTAGCGTCATGGAAGATGAAATCGAGAAGCAGGACTTGAGCGGGATCTCCGTGTCGCGCACCAAACCGCAAGGTCTCAGCGCCCAAGTTGAAGCCGAGATTGGCAACTCTTGCCAGGTGGTCGAGAGCAACGGCAAGCAGATCATCTACCTCAAGTTCAATGAGGGTGACCCGGATAATCCGTATAATTGGTCGCCTGGTCGTAAGGCGTTTTGCGTCTTTATCATGATGTTCCTCACTTTCATTGGCGGCGTCGCCGGCGCCTCTCTCTCTTCTGGCGTTGCTGACATGACCACGCGCCTTCACACTGACGTCGAGTGGGCACGTTTCGGCTACACCATCTTTATTCTCGGCTTTGCTGTCGGACCCCTGGTCACGTCTCCTTTGGCTGAGGACTATGGACGATGGCCATGCTACATGGTCGGTATCTTTGGCATTCTTATCTTCTCAATTCCGCCTGGCGCGGCTAAGTCGATTGCTGTGGTCATTGTCTTTCGCTTTATCGGAGGCTTCATCGGCTCGGTGGCCTCATCCATGATCTCGGGTACCATTGCTGACATCTACTACCCCAACAACCGTGGTTACCCTATGTTGTGGCACACAGCCATAAATTTCCTCGGAAATGTCGCTGCTCCAGTCTCGTTTGGATATGTGGGGTGGCTTATGTCGTTCCGATGGATCATGTGGATCTTAATAATGGGCTGCGGTCTCACAATGTTGCTGATGTTTCTGTTCATGGAGGAAACTCGTGGTCAGGTTATCTTGCAAAAACGCGCGAACACCTTCCAAAAGAAGATGGGCGGTCCGGATCGCGTCTTCCTCGTGGCAGGGAAAATGTACGTTCCTTTGCGTCGGATGCTTACGCGCTCCCTTACGCGTCCTCTAGTGTTCTTGTTCACAGAGCCAGTGGTTACATGGTTCTCTTTGTGGATGGGCTTCACCTGGGGTACAATTTACATCTGCTTTGGCGCTGTTCCCGCTGTCATGGAAAAGCAATATGGCTTCAATCCTGGTGAGGCTAGTCTAATGTTCATCGCTGAGATCGTAGGTGTCGCCATCGGCTGCGTCCTCGACATCCTTCAGCAGCGCCTCTATCAGCAAGGCAAGGCCAAGCGTGGCCCTGAAGCGCGTCTGTACATGTCATGTGCCGGAGGCATTCTATGTTTCGGTGGCATTCTGATCTTCGGTCTCACTCAGGGTCGAACTCACTGGATGGGTCCTGCTTGTGGCCTCGCTATTCTTTTGGTCGGCGTAGTGACAATCTTCCAAGCCATCAGTCTATACTTTGCTGATTGTTATGGCACTTACGCCAGCTCTGCTCTGGCCGCGCAGTCTTTGCTACGAAACCTTTTCGGCTGTGTCTTTCCGTTGTTCACGAACCAGATGTTTAATGGTATGGGCTTCACGTGGGCCTCAATTCTTGCAGCGCTAGTCTGTGCTGCCCTAGCTCTCGTACCTTTTTGGCTGCTAGCCTTCGGCAAAAACCTACGTGTTCGGTCGCACTACATCGTCGCTGATGATGAGCTGACTTAGTCATCAAGATTTCACGCGAGTACATATATGCTTATCTTCTTGGGCTAATTAGTTGGATTTAAAAATATATATTCACTCTCGCTATATGCGGCAACCAGCTACGTAGAACCATCTCTTGGTTGAAAAAAAATTAAAATAGTTACTTGCCTTTGAGTTGGTGCCGCGCTGCAAAAGGTAGGCCAAGGGTAATACCTCACAACATCCGAGGTTCTATCACACTTTTATGACTAACTATTAATGAACTGAGTCCCGTGTCACGGAGAGAAGCAAGAGAAGATAGCAGCAGCCCATTGACACACCTTCATGATCCTCGAGAGTTATCAAATTTAGATGAAAAAAAAGCGTTGAGGCTTGCTTCACAAAAATTAGGACCGAAAAGTTGAGCTTGCCGAAAGGTGCTCTGATCTCATAAACGTAATTGTGGACGATGCCGCTATCGCCCGCATAGATTCCCAAGATAGCTACCGCGGCTGGGTAAAGGGTATACTGAAAAAATTATGTGATCTAGTTTGGATTGAGCCCCTGAACGTGTTGAGCGATATTTAGCACCTTGACAAGGCATCTCGCCCAGGCTCGCTTACTTTTGCTCAACCCTGAACGTTGGCAAATAGCTTCACAAACTCCACTCTACCAGCCAGGTGCTGAGAGCAGACATAAGGATGCGGGAATTAATCTCTATAATTTCAATGTACGAAAAAGCCTAAGCAGCACGAAATCAATGCGTGCATTGTTTGGCGCATGAACAAGCTCTTTTCCGAGGTACCCTGTAAATCAAGCTCAATACCTGGGCCAGGGTCAAGCTCCTGCAGAATACAATTTCTTGCTTACTTATTAACCCTATCCTCAAATAGCTATACTGTTGGTTTGCCGAGTGCCGAAAAAACGTTTCAAACCAGCTTGGGCCATTACGTTTCACGGGCCTCCTAGAACGTGTTTATTTCAATGCTCAATTTGAGAACTTATATTGTTCAGCTTTTCCTCTCGAGACCAGAGATCGAACGCTGAAGAGCTCGGTGCTTGCCGACCCAACTCGGCTTTGTTGACAGGGTAAATGAAACCCTGCCACACCGTGCAACAGAGCCTCACTGTGCAGCTTCGATCCACTCTTGAGTATATTTACATAAATATATCTCAATACCCGGGCCATCGATCCTTCAGCAAAAGCGCAGATCGCGAAGGTAGGAACAATCTGTCGGACATACGGAGGAAAGTTCAGGCTAAGAGGTTGTTGGTTTTTTTACTTCTAGACGTGAGAACTTACAATTGCTTGTCTGTCATTCAAGATGAACATTTTCAGGAGAAAAAGTTCAGAGCCCTTTGTTCAACCCGAGTTCATCGCTCAGGACAGGCCTTTTCCCCCTAGTCCTGGGGATATTCATGCCCATGAGGTAGGCTGGGACTCGCCTAATGATCCCGAGAACCCGCTGAACTGGACCACAACAAAGAAGGTAACAGTGCTTCTCCTAGTTGCCTACGTGATCATGGTCGGAAGCTGGGGCTCTGCAATTGGAGCTCCCGCTCTACCCAGTTTCATGAAAACGTTCCATGTTGGCCTTCCCGTCGCAGCTTTGACAGTGTCCCTATATGTTCTGGGTTTTGCTATCGGTCCCATCGTTTGGGGACCTATGAGCAACATGCTTGGCCGTAAGATCCCATTGTTTATTGGCTCATTTGGATTAATGCTGTTCTTTTTCGCTGCAGCCACGGCCAAGGACTTCCAGACCCTTGTATTGTCACGCTTTTTTCAGGGCGTCTTCGGCGCCTGCAGTCTCTCCATCGGCCCTGCCATTGCAGGCGATGCATTTGATGCTCGCACCCGCGGATACGCCATCAGCCTTGTTACTTTCTGCGTCATTGCAGGCCCGTTGATCGCACCCGTCGTAGGTGGTTACATTGTTCAGTCCTTCCTTGGATGGCGCTGGACCCAGTATATTACTGGTATCATGGCCGCTTTAGCAACCATAGAGATCGTTTTCTGCATTCCTGAGACTCATAGTGGCACAATTTGGAAGAAGAAAGCGCTCAAACTGCGCACTGAGACAGGGAACTGGGCGATCATCGCCCCAGGCGAGTTGGACAAGAATGACATCTCTCCTTTCGATCTCGTTGCTGCACCCATGATCATGCTTGTTCAGGAGGTCATTCTAGGTCTCATTACAGTGTACCACGGTCTCATCTACGGTATTCTCTACATGTGCTTGGAGGCTGTACCGATTGTCTTCTCTGGCTATCACTTCAAGGGCGCCAACATTTACCTGCCATACATTGCCATTCTTGTGGGCGCCATTGTCGTCTGTGTATTCAATAGTGCTGTCCTGCTCCCGTGGTACAACCGCGAACTTGACAAGCATGGGAAGATAGTGATTCCTGAGAACCACTTGGTGCTGATGATCATTTCCAGTTTCATCTTTGTCTTCGGTATTTTCCTCATGTGCTGGAGCGGAGCTTATGCTCAACACGTTCACTGGATCGTGCCTATGGTCGGTGGATCGTTCATTGGTTTTGGCATCATTGGCATCTTCATTTCTGCATTTGAATACATCCTGGACGCGTACTTGATGAAGAGTGCTATGGCGTTCGCTGCCAACACCTTCCTTCGAAGCGCCTTCGGTTTTGCCTTTCCGCTGTTCGTGCACCCCATGTTCATTAATCTGCATACACAATGGGCCGGAACCCTGGTGGGTTGTTTGGCAGCGCTGATGCTGCCGGTGCCCATTTTGTTCTATATTTATGGAGCCAAGCTCCGCTCTATCTCCAAATATGCGACCAATTTGGACGACTCGCCGTCTTCTAAATCCGACGATGCGGAGCTTGGCACTCAAGACGAAGACTCCAAGAAGGACTGAATGGACCCATTAAGTTTGATGTGTGGAGATCAAGGCACTTTCACTGGACCTTAAAGAACTCAACGACGCATTGATTAGTTTATTCCTGTAAGATAAATAGATTGACCCCAATATCTTTGTCGAAAGGCTGGCTTAAGATCGACACTTCCTCGCTTCACCGATTATAGCGTTGAAGCCAGCAGAGCGGAAGGACTATGTTGCGTGAGAACCAGGAACGAAAATTCCAAAAGCTGCCACGACAAAGGATTGGCCAGACGTGTAAGCACGACCGGGTCAGGGGCTGTCGGGATGGTTCCCGTAACCCAGCTTCCGCGCCAGTTAGTCCACCAAGCCCTCGTTGAACATAACCTCTTTCTTGCAACTCCTGAGCGAATTCCAGGCGAATCTGGATTGAACTGAAGAAGCAATGCTCGTAGCAATGCTCGCAGCGCTGCTTTTCGGTCAATGAGAATTGTGGAATGGGCTTCTCAAAAGCTCATTGAAGAACACGGCGGCACCATCAACGAAGTGGAGAACATCCAGGTGCGTTCAAGACTTTTGATCCCGAAATTTCATCCGCTGACTCCCAGCGGAGCATGAACGCACGATCTGTTGCTTCATACTGCTCACCATTGAGCGTATCTTTATCAAGTTCAGACTTAGGGTAGGTCATCAAGAGGCTATCGAATGTTTTCAAATATCTAAAGGGGTCCCATTGACCATGATCTACATCAAGACTAGCGCTGGAGGTCGAATCGGTCGAGCATCATGACGTAGTCCCAAGCCGCGACGAAGTCGGTCACGAAGCGGTCGTTGTTGCCCGCGTAGACCTCGGCCACGGCGCGCAGCTGGGAGTTGTCGCCGAACACGAGATCGCTGCGCGACGCGTACCACTGGTGCGTGCCGTTAGCGCGCGAGACGCCCTCGAACTGCGACTTGTTGTCGTCGATCGGGATCCACTTCGTGCTCATGTCGAGCAGGTTGACGAAGAAGTCGTTGCTGAGCGTGCCCGTGCGGTTCGTGAGGATGCCGACGTCACTGTTGTCCCAGTTGAGGTTGATGCTGCGCATGCCGCCGACGAGGGCCGTGAGCTGCGGCGCCGAGAGGCCGAGCAGCTGTGCGCGGTCGATGAGGAAGTACTCGGCCGGGATCGAGAAGTTGCCCGTCTCGTAGTTGCGGAAGCCGTCCATCACCGGGGCGAGCCACTCGAAGCTCTCTGCGTCCGTCTGCTCCGGCGTCGCGTCGGTGCGGCCCGGCACAAACGGCACCGTCACGTTCGTGTAGCCGCCGCGGTGCACGGCCTCCTCGACGGCCGCCGAGCCCGCCAGCACGATGAGGTCGGCCATGGACACGGGCTTCGAGAAGTTGCTCTGCACGCCGCTCAGGAAGCTCAGGACCTGCTGCAGCTGCGTGGGGCGGTTGACCTCCCAGTTGTTCTGCGGGCTCAGGCGCACGCGCGCGCCGTTCGCACCGCCACGGCTGTCCGACGTGCGGTGCGTCGAGGCGGACGCCCAAGCCGCACGCGCGAACTCGACGTTGTCGAAGCCATGGCTCGAGTTGAGGATCAGCGTCTTGAGGCGGCGCACGTCCTGCGCGTTGATCGGCGTGTAGTTCAGCGCCGGCACGGGGTCCTGCCACAGACGCGGCTCAGCCGGCACCTCGGGGCCGTACAGGCGCGTGATCGGGCCCATGTCGCGGTGCGTGAGCTTGTACCACGCCTCGGCGAACGCCTCGAAGAACACGGTCTCGTTGCTCGTGTAGAACTTCTGCAGCACGGCGTTGAACGCGGGATCGACCTTGAGCGCGATGTCCGACGTCATCATCATGATGGGGTTGCGCTTGCCGGGGATGTGCGCGTCGGGCGTCGTGTTGTTCTCGGTGAGCGAAACGGGCTGCCACTGCACGGAACCGGCCGGGCTCGTGGTCAGCGTCCAGTTGTTTAGCAGCAGGTTGTTGATGTACTCCTTGTTCCACGCGAGCGGGCTCTGGATCCACGAGCCCTCGATGCCGTTCGTCGTCGTGTACTGCGCGTTGCCGCTCTTGTATGAGTTGATCCAGCCGAGGCCTTGCTCCTCGATGCTGGCGTTCGCGGGCGGCGGGCCGACGTACGACTGCGGCACGGCGCCGTGCGACTTGCCGAATGAGTGGCCACCGGCAATCAGCGCCACGGTCTCCTCGTCGTTCATCGCCATGCGGCGGAACGTCTCGCGCACCTCGCGCGCCGACTGCCACGGGTCCGGGTTACCGGCAGGACCCTCGGGGTTGACGTAGATCAGGCCGTACTCAGAGCTGGCGAACGGGTTCGCGAGGTCCTTGGTCGAGTTCGCGGTCAGGTTGCCGTCGATCCAGCGCTTGCGGCCGAGCATCACGCGCTCCGAGCCCCAGTACGTGTCCGCGTCGGCGGTCCACGCGTCCTCGCGGCCGCCGCCGTAGCCGACGGTGTGCACGCCCATGTTCTCAAGCGCGACGTTGCCGCCCAGCACGATCAGGTCGGCCCAGCTCAGCTTGTCGCCGTACTTCTGCTTGATCGGCCACAGCAGGCGGCGCATCTTGTCGGTGTTGCCGTTGTCGATCCAGCTGTTGATCGGCAGGAACCGCTGCAGTGCCTGGTGCACGCCGCCGCGGCCGTCGGCAATGCGGTACGTGCCGGCGTTGTGCCACGCCGTGCGCACCATCAGCGGCGCGTAGTTGCCGTAGTCCGCGGGCCACCACGGCTGCGAGTCCGTCAGCAAAGCGTTGAGGTCCGCCTTCAGCTCGGTGTAGTTCAGCGACAGGAACTCCGCGGTGTAGTTGAACGGCGCGCCGTATGGGTCCGCGCGCGGCGACGGGTTGTTCAGCACCTCGACGCGCAGGCGCTCGGGGTACCAGTCCTCCAGCGTGGGGCCAGTGCCTTCCACACCTTCAATGCGCGTGCCACGGAAGGGGCACGTCATGCCGGCCAGGCTGGGGTCGTTCGTGATGTTCGTGGCGTCGAAGGGGCTCGGCGACGCCTGGCGCACTTGGGACTGCTGCGCATGCGCCTGGTGCGCCTGGTGCGCCTGGTGGTAGGCGTGCGCCTCCCGCTTCTCAAGCGATTGTGTGTGCAGGAAGGGGCAGCCGCCAGAGCCCGCGCCGGCACCCATGCCAGGATGGGCAACGGCCGTGCTTAATGCTACCAGCAGCGCCGAAATCATTGTTGTTGGGGGGAGTAACTAAGCTCAGGTATTCAAGTGGTAATAAGAGCCGGGATCAAATCGATTGTGAAGAGAAGCCCCGGTCGGATCAAGCCTGGTTAAGCGCAGTTTAGCGGGAGGGAAGTGGGAAGGTCTGTAGCGCAGATAAACGTCGAACGCTGGTTAGATGTAATTATATATCCTGAGGCGGAGCCTTTTTATATTATACATCAATTAGCCGCATGCTCATTGGTGCCCGTGTTCGCGGCCCTTGTACGAAGAATAACCCCTGCCTTGCGGCTTGCTCTGGCTGTAGGGTAGCCGGTGAGTATTTCCCTGTTCTGGGCCACCGAGGGCGTTAATGGCGCGAGGATCGTAACGCCCAGACCGCCGCGCGAATTCGGTGATGCGTCAAACGCGCCCCAGACGCCCTATCCACGTTTCCGCCGGAATTTTTTTTCCAGCGGGATAGGGTACCGAACCGTTGCCCCAAGCGTCGAGCGAAAGAATGGCCCGTTGGCGTCGCCGATTGGGTACGCAGCTAGAGATAAGAGTTCATCTATGTGCAATTACATTTTAAATATCTTAGCATTGATACCATCGGCTCCTAATATTTCGGATTTTCTCTAGTTCGAAGGACAGCATTCCATGGCGAGCCGACGAGAGATCCGCCTTGCCCTTAACCCCAGATCTCGAATAAAATTCTAGACCGTTGCCATAGATTAGTCACTTCAGAGTCAGCGCCTAAGACCTCGGTCGCAGCTGCACTAGGGCTGGCGACTAAAGAGGGCGGCCACTTACGGCAGCCTATACGCCTACGTTCCATAGGCCCTAGCTCCGCGGCGGTGAGACGTCTCTTGCGTCCAGGTCTAGGTCGAACCCAGGCAAGTGGAGGAAAAAGACGACTGCGCTGATTCTTCCAATCATATCGGCACCTCCCCATAATGGGTTCTACATTTATAATACTAGATCGTATATCCGTGCTGCATGCCTCCTTTCACGATGCATAATAATACGATTCACGGCCCTTACGTCATATGGCCCCGATCTGCATAGGTATCATAGATCACCAGAAACAACCCGCAACCTCAATGGAATATTTTACAAAAGTACTCTAAGTAGTGTCTTATGCGGTTATTTGAAGTCAAGCACTGCTTTTTGGTGGTTGTTGACAGACTCGAGCTCTAGTATTCGCTTTGAGACAAGGCCGCCCATCGATCCAGCGTATATAGCCCGGGGTGCAGAACCCCGAGCCTGCTATACGTGCTATACTTGATTCCAATAGCCCCATGCATGCGACGCTCGACTCAATGTGACGTAACAAGGTCCAGCGGGGCAGCATTTAGATGAGAGTCCAGTCCATTTCCGTTTCTTTAGACAAATATACTAAGACTACCTGGTGCTCACTTTCTCAAATCTATTTTTTCCGACTGGGATGTATGAATGCCAGCATCGCACGTGCCAACTGATCAACTGAAGCGGGGTTCTTCAATGAAAAGGGTCGTCTCGGAAGGATCGATTGCGGATCTGACCCCTTGCCCTGTTGTGTGTCCAACTATAGGCTTCAAGCACTTGTCGGCACATTGGTCGGCCCTCATAGATGTTCTAGGCCATAGAATAACATATTGCTACTCTGATATTGTATTTCAATATGCTATTTGATCTGTGGCGCCATCACTTGGGCGTTTTTAACTCGCATTAGTCTAGATTGGTGAAAATGGCTGAAAATTAAGGCATATATATGCGAAATATATGAATCAGTAGGATTCATCGAGAAAAGAAAACATCCGTAGAGGAAAGAAAGAGGATGTGCAGCCATTGTTGAGGAACGTGCTCCGAAATTAGCAGCCAGTAGGCACGGGGAAGGCGGGCAAGTCCAAGCCGAAGATGCTGGCAACGTCAACGAGAGCAGCCTCGGCATCCTCAGCGATCTGGATAGCGGCGTGAACCTTGCCACAGTCGCCATCGATAGCACCGAAAACCTCGGTGGCAATGTTCTCCAAGGGAACAGAAGCCTTCTTGAGGTCATCAGCGACGGTCTCCAGAGCACCAGCGAAAGTGAAGTCAGTGGACTTGTCAATCAGAGCGTTCAAGAGGTTGACAGTAGCCTGACCGAAGTTGATCAACTCACCGAAGCTTAGGTCGCCGGTGACCAGCTCAGTGCCGTCAGAAGCGACGACCTCGAAAGCGGACAGGAGAGTGTCGAAGTAGCTCTCAATGTCTCCCAGAGCTTCACTGCCCAGGTCGGTGCCCCAGTCATAGATCTTGGTGGCAATACCGTACTCAGCAGAGATGACCACCGAGATATCGGAAGCAATATCCGCACGAGCGAAAGAGGCGAGAAGAGGAGCAGCAGCGAGCAAGAACTTCATAGGAAGAGTTAGAGAAGTGTTAGAAGAGAAGAGGAGGCAGTTGAGAGCTTGTGGGTAGAAATTGGGGGCATTTCACGCCGCTTTATAGTCTCTTCGGCTGAATATAACCCTAATATCAGATCATATGCACGTTGGGGGTCTGCATTGGACCAGGTTGCAGGTGACATTACCGTCATATTCGTGACCTTCCGGCTGCACATGCGCCCCGTTGGCGGCTACTCTGAGAACCCGGCCAGGGTCGAACAAATTGGCCCGCACTGCGCACAGAATGGTATCCGCGCCTCCAATAAATCGGAATATAAATTTACCGTGCGTCACAAAATACAAATCAGGTATCAGATTCGGTTTATAGTAATCTGAAACACGCAGATAGTGCACGGATTATCTGCAGCGTTCGAGGCGTCCATCCTAACGAGAGGGGGGGTCCTCGGCGGCTATGGATCAGGTGGGAGAACCCTTTGCCCAAATTCTTTACGTCATATTAACAAAGCGTTCCAACCTGGGTTGCGTCATGAAGGCCTTCTACCCCTACCTCTCGGATTTAGCAGCACGGCACGAGTTCTAAATTTTAGACCCTCGCCCGTTAGTGAGATGCCATTGCGAGTAACCAATCGCTGGAAATGTTAAAAACAGCAAGAAAGCACCATTCTATGTTCAATTATGGACTCTTGATTATCTTTTCGAGCTCCACATAAATATTATTTAGTAAAATCGCAGCCTTGCGAGGCTCGGGATGTATATTACCCTTACCATATATGCTAAGTGGGGTCCTTGAGTTTTTCCAAGTACCCTGATCTGCAAGCTTCCCCACGCCTGTTCATTATCGCTCGGATAGTACGTAATCAGGCGGAATACGTCAGCCTGTAACCCTGCAAATTTGGCCATCTAGCAAAGGCCAATGAGCACTTAATAGCGCGGTCCATGCAGTTGACCTTGAGTACAACCTGCTAAATTACTTACAAGCCGCTAAACTCCAGCTTCTTTTTGCAGCAGGTAACTACTCAGGTCTCCCGGTCCTGGGGAAGAAAGGGTGGGCCTGGGATGGGCCGCTTGGTTTCGCCAGAAGGACCTGATCGTGCAAAACCCTCGAATTCGTTATGCATAAACCTAGAGTCCAGATCTTGCGCCCCAATTCAGAGGTCCAGAGCGCTTGGGGCCTAGCTCCGCTTAAATGATGCCTTCTATCGGATAAGATTACGGCACATGCATAGACATGAGTCAACGGACTCAATTAAAGCAGGTTGCATACCAAACTCCAGGGCTCGGTCGTCGTATTGCTAAATCAGGGAACGCATTGGTGCCTGCTATCGTCTCACTTGGGCTGATTACCATGCCTGCTCGATTCATGTCTTTTGATTTTGACTGAAAAGAGCTTTCTCCGACATAATTTATCATATGCTATTTATTATTTAGGAGTTTTGGTCAGTTTGGTTAGTGAGGAGAGAGGATGCTATCCCCCGATCGGCCGCCCCTCAGATTGAGGACCATGTCTGGGGTCTAGATCAATAGCGCATGATCTAGAGTCCCTAACAGACTGCATTGCATGATATTCGGATGATCAAATGATAATTTAGTTACCTTGCTTAATCCGAAAACGCGGAATAGGGCTTCTCGGATAACAGTACCTTGCTCGAAGCCCCGAGGTCTAGAAAGGACAAATCAGAGGGGCTCATGCTCCACGGGGCTCTCCACGGAGGCGTCATGAACTGAATGGTCCCGTATCTGCCATCCATCCGTACAGGTTCAAACGTCCCTTCATGTCCCTCTAATGTCCGAGAACTCGGTTGCAGTATTCATGATGCTGGTATTTTTCTAGACAGGAGCTTTCTCTTCTATCACGTACTTTCGAACATTTAAAAAAGGCCGCTACTTCAGATTCCTAGCATAAGAGAGCTTTTATTATATACTACTATAACTCCAGTAGAGCTTGGACATATCAAACCTCTGATTGGGCAACGAATCTGCAGCCGTGCCTATTTATTGTAAGCGATAAGTTTGTTCTTGATGAGAAGTAAGTAGTAACAGCCTCTGAGAAGCGACAGTACCCATGAAGAACCATGGAGTGGAGCTCAATCCCCCATAAGACCATATACTTATCGCTCTCTTTTGAGAAGTACTCAGCAGTTACTGCCGAGTAATAAGCATTCAGCTGCATCGTATAATGTGTTCAGCCCTTTTCAGCGACTGTAGATGGCCAATACAGTAAATACCACCGTGTCCTACCACGTTGAAGGCTTTGCCGCTGGAATTTAGGCTGTAATGGCGAATACAGCCCATAGAGCTACACAAATGTTGAGATCATTGAGTACTCATGTGGTGTTGCGCTTCTCCGGACCCAATGGCCACTGCAGCTAGTACCTCCGAAGATCGTAAAATCGTCTTCGCAGCAGCGATCTGGAGATTGGTCATAACCCTTGCCTCGAAGGTCTGTGCGTCAATGGATCTGGTTGAATCATTCACGCCGCTATTGACCGAAAACTCGAGAATTGAAGTGTGACATATTTGATCAGAAGCTCCACGATTACTCGGTAAAAGTTGAATCGATCCTTCAATCGATAGACAGTGATAGTTGTGCCGGACATCCCTGGTCGAGGTAATATCACTGTTTCAGTATAAGCTAACACCTATCTGAACGGATTGGCTCTTCCTGGTACTTCAAAATTGCATATCAGATAGTTTGAGACTCCTGAGTAAGCAAAAACGAGTGTGGAAAGGTTCACATCACCATTTCACAGCCTTAGAGCCAAACTTAGCCGTGATACGACTTATATCGCTCAACAGAGATCTGGATCATCAGTGAGTTGACCATTTTGAAATATCCACACAGAAGTGTATCTTCTCGGTCCAGAAGTGTCTTCACGAGATTAACGAGAGACATGTGCATCCACATGTCTAGAACCACAGACACTACTCCAGAATCGCAGATACTGCTCCACAGCCACACAAACTCAGATTTGTAAGATTAGAAGACCCCTGACAGCATCAAATCATGTCTTCAACCCATTCGAGGTCCTATCCAGTAACCATGCCGGCCAAACACCACACGAGCTCCATATTGAGTACGTACCGCTTATTATTACCAAATACCGGTCTCTATTGTGGTTGATCCAGATTCTCAGAGCTCTGGACATGCTCCGAAAGAGGATTTACGTCGTTCTAAGTGAGTTGAGTTGGCTTATAGCCACCTTGCGTTTACGGCAATCTCAAGACGCATAAGCTCATCTAGCAAGAATCGCGTGATACTGAGGAGCTTTTTGCAAGACTTAGCATAACTTGTCACTTTTGTAAAGCCGCTAGCTAGCCGCTAGCTGTGTTTGAAACTGAGGCTCACATGCGGCTCGAGGCACGGACAAGTGAGTACTCAGTCTATAAGATCGTGTTTTGATAAAATTGAGCTGTCACGCTAGTTTTCATTGTCCCACTGGCTAGATTTTGTTACTTCTGGTGCCCCAGTTGAGCACAGGCGACGGTCATTTTGGCCATCACCCAACGGTTTAACCACCCTTATTTCTCTCTGAGGTTGCGACCTTGCCCGCGATCTGTCGGCACCGTGTCTTGTCTTGCTTTGCATGCCCATACAGACACCTATCCCGTAAAAATTAGCATAGCGCCTCACCAAATAATAAATAAATATAAAAAGATACATTTAGCCAAATTTTTCTGGGCATAGAAGCTTATACACGCCCGATTATCTTCGTCTCAGATGCGACCCCAGGGTATCAGTCACGGCCCCAAATTACGTCAAGTTTTGGAGGCACATGAGCCACCAAATAGTGCTGAGAGATCTCAAGTAAACTATTGAGGAGTATCTGTCATTGCTTTGACGCATAGGAGTGCACAGGCGCCGGGTCGCGGTGGATCCCGAATGATAGCCCGCATAGATAGGGTGAACGTAACGAGAGCGCTATCTGCATTCATCTCAGCACGTATGCTTAGGCTTATTCCAACTAGTGGATCCAGGCCCAGTCTATATCGATTGATCAACCCAATTCAGCACTGTACTCCTGGCCAATGGGAGTGGAGCTTCTGGGGCTGCTCAAAAATGTTCGGAGCCTCTTGAGTAGATAGAAACAGATCAGAAGAGCACCTGCCAGCTATTTCGCGCGTGGTTTTGCCGTGTTCTAATAAATGAGGCCATCGTGCAGAAGTCGCCGAAATTCGTCTTCACAGCTGCCTCTATCGCTCGATGCCGTCTAGTTGGGTCAGTTCAGCAAGCTCAAGCATCCCAGCAGTTTTAAGACTATGAGTCTTGGCTGAAACGCCATTTCATTAATACCCTGAGAGACCAATAATAATCGGTCCAATCTCCAATCCGTAGCCTGACTTTAGTGACAACTTCAGTTTCAAAAGATCGAATACATAAGCAGGGCCATCCGGCGTAGGTCGTTTGTGAACTGGTTTTATTACGGTATGCCCCCATACCGTATCGTGGTAGCGGAAACCAGTTCCTGCTATATCCTGGTCAATTGCCATAGTATTGAGACCCAAGACCCTGTGATCCGTGTATTCTATTCGTAGCTTGATCTTAACATCGATGCCAATGCTAATGCAACCTCGGGCATTTTAATGTGGATCATTTCATCTTCGTACCTATCAGCGATATAGATCAGCTGTAACTTTATGTAATCTGTTGACGCGTCGCCCGATCGCCGGATCACTAAACACCCCATTCTTCTAGCTGCTGAACGCTCAGCCCGGACCTTCGCCTGGTGTTGCCAGCGGCATGTATACCAAAGTCTTTATTTTATGCAGATCATGCGTAAAATTATAGCTGCTTCGCATAGGAAGTATGGACCTGAGCGATTATCCCAGGGCACGGGTGATCTAATCGTGCGGTACTGAGGGGAAGGGCGGCGATCACCTCAGGACAGCTCATCTCAAAGGAACGAAGCGATGTGTATCACAGAAATATATATAGATAAATGTATTGGTGTTATAGATGTTACATTTAACTGGCGCTGGAGTACATGCCTCTTTGTCTTCGCCTATGAGACTGCATTTAGCCTCTCTTGTGGCCGAGGTTAGTCTCACGGCACACTATAGTGATGTGGATTATAAGCGGCGAGTTTTCGGTCGAGGTAGTTCGAGTAAGGCGGACGAGGAGTCCTCGTGCAGAACTTGGAGGTTACAGGGGGTAGCGAAACCTCTCGCGTGTTGGTCCACAAGTTGAGGTCCTGGTTAAAAGAAACAGAGTCGTCCGGAAGGCTTGGGCTCGCGAAAATGATATCGCAGTTATCTTTGCGCAGATATGTGCCGAGTTCTTTGACCTCCCGCGGCTCAGGGGCCTCTGGTAGCCAGTTGTACTCGGGATCAGACCTGCTCTGGTAAATGAGAGTCCAGGCGTCGAACCCCTTTTTATGGGCGATATGCTCGACGTTCATTTGGTTTCTCTGCCTTGCGAATGCCCTGAAGTCTGCATGCGTCGGTGTGAAAGATTTTAAAACGCTGATGTAGCTGAACGTCCTCGCTAAAACAGAATCGACCAGCTCAGCTGCATCGTCGTACAGGCACACTTCGATCCAGATCTCCAAATTTTTGGAGTCAAAAGTGGACACACCACACGTATAGCGCCTCGCTATCTTGTTGCCTCTCAGGTTGTACCGCAAGGTACCCTTAACTTTGACCCTCAGCATATAACACCAGTATTCAGCAGCATTTTTCAAGTGATGGGGCACATAGAAGGACACTTGTAGTAGTTTTGCAGGTTTGGTGCATCTGAACATCGTTATTTTGGGCTTGATCTCGCTCTCAGGTTGTGCTTCGCTCGGTGGGTATTCACTGGGGCCAACTGCCTCGCTTTCGGTCGCTTTCTCGCTCTCGTTCTCGTTCTCGTTCTCTTTCGTGGTTTCGATGGATTCTCGGGTATCAACTCCACCGTCGCTCGCGCTTTGGGGCCTGGAAGAGTGCGGTGACTCAGGCTCGCCGTTGTTGCCTTGATCTGTGGGCACGCGGCCCAAGAGTTGGATACGGCGGGCCCGGATATCGTCCAGTGTTACAGGCGCGGCTACTTTGACGATTTCAGTTACACCTTGGTCGACTGGGCCGGCTAGGTGGGCCGGGCCGGCCAGGTGGGCTGGCACGGGTGGGTGTACTTGGTTGGCTGGGTGGGCTGGGTCTGAAATATCTAAGGGGGATCTTTCGTACCAATTACCATTCTCTTCATACATCGACGGTGGCGGCCATGGCAGGTCGATGACCCCAATTTTCCCGATGCTGAATTTACTGAAGTTTGCGTAGAAGTTTCGTCTCAGACGATCTTCGTACACATTCAGCAGCACCATGTTAGTGGGTATATAGTTCTGCTCCACAAATTCGCGAGCACGTTCCAGAAGGTCGGTTTTATGCAGCAGTTCTTGGAAGTTAGAGATTGGATTGCCCCGGTTGAACAGCTTGATTCGGTCGATTTGGTAGTGACTTCCCTCGTGGTCTTCGATCTGGCGTGATTCAAAGAGCTTGGTAACTTCCTCCAAGGCGGCTTCGTTGATCAATGGACATGAAACTGCATTTTTGAGGCGATGCAGCGCTTCTTTCAGATCGCCAAGCCCTACCTCGAAAGAAAAGCTGGTCTCTGAGTTCCGAACGCTACTTCTGAACGACGCTCTTTTGCTTCGGTAGAAATCGTCGAACTCAGTTAACTCAGGGTACTTTTCTGATCCGAACCTGATCGCGGAAGCAACAAAGCTCGCTAAGCCGGCGTATCCGGGCGGATCTCTCTCGCTGCCAACCAAGATCTGGAGGCTCACGCCCGAAGACCAGGTCTCGCTATCATGGATCAGCTTGTATCGTACCCCATTATTTAAATTTGCCGTTTCAATTTCTCGCCGGAGATACTCATGCCATTTCTGACTATTCATGGCAGCAGTTTCCTCAATTCGCACGGATCAGGGAGGAGTAATCTGGGGTATCGTATCTGAAGCAGCCACATTACCCCCTTGCCCATAAACACATGACACCAATCAAGGAGGCAGGTTTAATCCGAACCTCGCTTCACCATGCATAATACTATTGCGCATCACGGGGATAGATAATAATAAAATATAATATTCTTATACAGTAGCCAGCGTCGGATATAAATTAGCCAAGGAGTATGTAACCGAGATTCCGACGTATCACCAGGTCCAACGCAATATGTCTCGTACTATTAGACCGATCGAACATGGTTGACACTCGCGCGCAAGCTATCTCATCCTACCCCACGCCTGTCACTCCTTTGCCAGGAGGCACTTCTCTCCGTACCCTGACTGACCCTGGTATGTATCCCAATTAGCCGGCACATCTCCGAGCCTTTCAAGGAGAATTTTTTCATGCATAATATTGCTAGGCGCCTTAACAAGGCATACCGTTTTCTAACACGTGCTGACTTTTGTTCCATTGGGGGTACAAGTAGGTGGCCAAGTTCACTAGATAACGAGAGCAAACACACGAGGAAGTCTACTTCCTTTCCAATCCAGGAACTAGCAGAAGGCAAGGTACTCACACACGACCAGTTCTTATAAATAGTAAGGATCTTGAATGGAAAAATACTGAATTATCGAAGACCACTACTATCTGTGAGCTTCGTTGAAGGCCCACATATGGCTGGGTATTGGTGTTGGACAGTAGGCATTCTATTCTCCCAATATGGTCAAGGTGTTGGCCAGCTATAGATGATGGCCCCTTGCCCCGAGATGTCCCAACGGCTGGACCTTCGAAAAAGCGTCGCAACCAATAAATGCCTCATGTGCTCTGAGAGTGCAAATAATTTTTGAATGTATATCATACATATGAATAAACTGAACTTAAGCCCTTTAAATATGATCATAAGTGCTTTAAAGTACTTTAATGGCTTTCGTATGTGTTCTGAAATACGACCCTTATGACGACCCTTATGGCTTACGGCCCTTAAGACGACCCTTATGGCTTACGGCCCTTATGGCTTACGACCCTTATGGCTTACGACTGCTCGTTTTTACGGACACTAAGGCCCTGCCCCTTTCTTCGGGAGAGTGTAATAGATTGTTTAGGAGCTTTTAACTGCTTTCAGCAGCTATTCTGATTAGTGTATATCCCAGGTCGCTAAAATATAATGCTACAGTAAAGGATGGTGATGCCATATGGCGGTTGTGCTCTCATATACACCCATTAGGCATCACAAGGTGGTTATAATCTGGAATCCAGTCCAATCTTAATTTAGCCTCAATTTTTCTCATAAAACAGGAATTAGTAGTCCATAAACAGGCATTTATCATATAAATATTAGCGAAAGCTTCATCTTCCCGAAAGAACCCATTCTCGCTCTAAATAGCCGAGCTCTCAGAGTACTATATACACTGCTTTCAAACTGTTCAGTATTCAACGACAGTAAATAAAAGTATGGTATTTGCATGATGCGACGGACTTCGGAGCTGGCCGCGATCTTGCTCGCTAAAAATAGGGCACCAATCAGGGCTTCGGTGATTCCTCGGTGCTCATGTCACTGGTTATCGGACGCGCCTCAACACGTGTCCCAGGGTACGGGTAGTAGCTGGGTATATAGCAGCTAAACCGCTGATCCTCCTCTTCTTCCTCCCACCTTTCTTCTTTCTCTCCAAGTCTCCTTCTTCTAACTTCCTTCCTCCCATATCCCTCTTCTGTCACACGCCTTGAAACCTGAATGAGTCTTCAAGAACCGCTGACTGGCAAGACTAGTGACCCTACTAGTACTGTTACTACTTCTACCAATATTGTCACTAAGAACAACGGTGATTTGAAGGTGGCCGACATGAGTTCCAGAAGAAAGTTAGACGACTCTGAGCTCGCAGTAGTAACTGTGAAGTACTTAGTCTCCTACTTTTCTCCAAAACCTGAGCTTCGTGATCGTTATGATATACCGCCAGCTGACCCTAACCTCTCAGAAAACGAGCGCAATGATCGTAAACTCGTGCTGGATATCATGACCGTGAGGGGAGTAAGCCTATACGTGGCTGAAACGAGTAAAATTATGAGGAAATATGATGAAATGACCGAGGCTGAGCAGGAGGCTGACACATCGCTGGATGATCTTGATGTAGAGGCATGTATATCGCCAATTTACGATGACCTGGAAGTCAAAACCAGCATTTTCTACATGAGAGTGACCCACTGGCTCTCGCAGCGAGTTATGTTGAACGCTAGCCAGGCTCACCGACTGACGGAGTGGGTTATGTTCGACCACAAGAGGCCTTATTGGGCACCGATAGCTTTGTATGCGGGTCTGACGTGCTGGCTTGCGGTTGCGCACATGTTCTTACAGACTCCCTCATAATTCATTTACGCATAAACTCATTTCAGTATCAAGTATACAATCTAAAGGATAGAGCAGCATACGTGCAACCCCCCGAAGCAGGAATGTTTACCATACCATACCCTACTCGAGCTAGGGTCTGCACTTATATGCATCTTCTATGCGTCTTCTATACCTCCCAGCCTAAATATACTGATCTATGGTAGCCTATTGTGCAACTATAGTGTGTTGATTTGCTTTCGACTCTCTGTATATGTATTTATTGACTCTGAAGCAGTGCCATGGTGCTTTAATCAGGAGCTTCGCTCAAAGCTCATTTATGAGGTTGACCTGATAAATACTACTGAGCCACACTTAGATATTCTAAAATGAGAGCTTGCATTCCAGTACTGGAACTTGTCAAGCTATTCAGGCAGCACGTGGAAACGTGCGATACGAATGGCTGCAGACACCGATGCGTAAGCAGCTGTCAGTGGTGACTTCCACTGACAGCATAACCTGTGCCATTTCCGGTACTTTAGTGCCTTAAAGCGACGTCTCTTACATTTACTGGACCGCATAATCAAGTATCGCCGTGCTCAGAGCATACTATCGGAGCGAAAGCCTGCCTACGTTCTAAGGACATAGTCTTGGTGGGGACGTGACAGATAGCTCTCAAGGTCCATTATATCAGGCCTGATACTCTTAACAGAAACTCGTTTCAGTCCCCTGAAGCATAATGGTGTACAGCGGCTGTAGGTAACATTCTATAGCCTCATGGCTAGCCAAAGCGCACCTCTCGCTGCTTCCCTTCTGAACCTAGATGTGCTCTCGACCCATTTAGCCTCTTATTCGTCATAAATAGCCACGTACTAGATTCCTAACAATCTCTGTCACTCCTACTATGCTCTGGTGACACGTCATCGGCACCCCAGCTCTGCTTCACGAACGGATGCTTGGGACTCAATTCCGTCCTATTGCGACCTTAGATCCTGCTTTAGTCGCACAAAGCAATCAATGACTCCACTTATGCCTCAGATACACATTTGCCTTCCCCTTCAGCCGCCTCAGCCTAGGCTTTAGCGCTCAGTCGCTTCCAGTGAGAGCTCACTCACTTCAGTATCTCTCACATCAGGTTCAGCACTGTGAGAGATGTTCAACGTCCTTTCCTCCGCTATAGTCGGCTTCTGTGTGTGCGGTGAGCAGTGTCTTCTGCTCAGACTCAACTTCTTCCACCTAAGTCACCGCCTTATAGCTAGCAGGTCCGGAGAGAAACCAACCTTCATTGTGAAACTGATCATAAGACACTTACTCGAGTAGCAGCTGAGTGGAACTATGACGCCTCCGTTGTAGCGTTCTCCATCGTCTCGTCCATGTAGCCAGGGTCACCGAGTATTGGAGACGATTGGCCTACGTCATACGGCATTGGCTGTACTCTCGGTAGATTTGAGGTATAAGGTGACCGTTCCGTGGCTCAGCAGCATTACAATGTCTCTGGTGAACATGTAACTATGACTACCCTCCATCCAATTCAATGTGATGCCTGCTTCCACAGATCATAGTGTGATAAGAGCGCGTAGAGTAGACGTTTCAGGACAACAGAGTAGTCTGGACCAGTGTACTCAACAATACCAGCTAGTGTTTATGATTTGAACGAGCAATTCGGTGCTTACATGTGCTCATTGATAGCTAGCCAGTGGTGCTTTGTGACCCACCTTTTGCGAGCTATAACGCTCATTCTAATTACTCTGTGCCTCGATACATGGCTAGACTCTTCGTAGGGCGCTTTAATATGTGGAGACATCAGGCAGCTTGCCCTTGGAAGGAGGTGCTGAAATGGTCGTAAGACCCATGTATACTACGTGAGAAAGCAAACAGCTTGAGCTCTTATCAACTTTGCTGCTTGATAATGCATTGTTTATGGCTTAATTGGCCTGAGATGCCTCTATCCATGGACCACTGGCTTGGACATGCAGTGGCATTCTTCGCTGAAGGCCTACATCCCTCTTGAATTGCAACACGTCTTGACAAATTCCAATTCCCAATGATTATTTGGACTTTTATGTATATATGATCAGCGTAGGAACAGATTATACGTCTCTTATCGATGACTCCTTGGTATGTAACTAGACACCCTAAACCTATACTGATTCAGCTGGTCTGAGGCGGGGCCAATACCATCACTAGCTTAACTAATTCCTGTAAACCGAGGCGCTCATAAGTCATCTTGAGCTTTGGTGAAACTAGAAATGCGGTTCTATTCGTGAACCCCACGAATGAAGGTAAGGCTGGTCTTTTCAGGGTAAGGATCAAATGGCTGATACAAAAGAAATGTCACCAAAACTGACCAGGTGTTACTGGTAACAAAAGCGTATGTGCATGTTGATACTCCAAAATAGTCTTTAAGCTCGTTTTTGCTTGCCTTCGTGGTATTCTCTCAGTGAGCAAGGGCTCAGTGAGCGAGTAGTCTGACTGTCATACATAACTAGCATACATCCAAGTTCGATGGATACCGCGCGACTCGTGGCTTTTGCGAGGCAGATTCGGGTAGTCGCAAGCCAAGTGACCCCTTGATTGAAGTTTCAGGTCGTACACACCACCCATACCAGTGAAACCACATGAGCAGGGGCAGGGATAGGCAAGATACACTAAACCGTCTTAGACTGTCTTAGATCCTGAACCTTTGACCCGCTTGTGATACAATCACGTTTCTTATACTACATTGATGAAGGAGAACACCAGCCCTACGGTTTAAGTCACAACTACTTGGTGTCGAGTGGCAAGTACAGCCATTAGCGCTAACAGGAGTAGAATGGACTAGGAAAGGTATCCATCTCACATTCGCTAGAGAACGAAGCGACAATAACGTGGGGTAGACTAGGAGAGGTAGACTAAGAGAGGTAGACTAGGAGAGGTAGACTAGGCTGAGTGGGGTCGACCCATCACAGCACCTAACCTCACGCTTGCGAAGGGGCCATAGATCTATTTATGTGCTATCCATGTAGTTGTCCATCTGTTGCTCGACTCACTCGGAGAGGGTTCGAAGAATCCAGCAGGAACTGATGTTGGGATGGTGTTGGACGTCATATCCACAATGGATGCCACGGCTCTGGGAATGGAATATGCAGTTTGGACGCATTTGAGAGCCTCACGCTCGAGTATGCGGCGTCTGAACAGCTCAGCCTCGATGTAACCAGCGCTGCAGGGCTCGAACCGCGCCACAGGACTCGAAACGCGCTGCAGTGCTCGGCTACTACGATTTCCGACTCGTTGAGCGTGACGAATGCCTCTTTCTTCAAATATACTCCGGTTGACCTTAGACTCACGGGGGGGGCATAACATCCGCAACCAACCAGACGTGGCCTCACGCGAAAACGACCTTTGCTGTTGTTTGTGATCTTTCCCACCTTGACACCCTGCTCTAGAACCGTCTATACGACGCTATCCAGTGCTGTGGCCACACACATGGAGCCCGGCGTGCTGCTCACGAGTCAAAGATCCGCATCCGTCGTTACTGAGCGGCGAAGAGCAAAATTGGGTGTATGTTTCGTTCGGAAATGCCAGGACAGGTGGTTCTCGCTGGTAGATGGTGTCAGGTTCGCTGCCTATCATAGATCAGAGACGCGAGGATGCGACGCATGTTTCTCACTATGAGCAGCCGAAATGACCCACACGAGGCATCTGTGTGGGATTGGGAGACGTACCTTCTCACGCAATGGGCGGCACAAACGGCACGAGCCGAATCAACCCTGGGCTCAGCCCCATCAGCGCCTCTAGGGCCAATTCAGCCCGAACAGCCTTGGAATACACTTCTGGCCACCTAGCGACCCATCATTCTGGAAAATAGCAACTCGAAGGCACTACTGCATCATCTGGTGTAGTGCAGCACATACTTGAGCTTGTACGTCGCAGTCTTTGCGATCACAGGCCTAGAGGGCCACATCCGCCTGTTCGTGCAACCAAGGCCGTTCCCAGCTCACGCATGTCCAATGGCCCACCAATGCTCAGGGACCCCCACAATGTGCTTGGTTAGGTGTCATTTGCACAGCCAAGGGAGGCGTGGCCAGATGGACCAATCCCATGCCTGTGAGTCTGGTTTCACAGTGAGGGTTAGTGCAATTGGTGGGAGCTACAGGTGGCTCCACACTACAGGTGGCTCCACAGTATGGAGAGGCACCTGCCGTAGCTTGACGGGCGAAACCTGACTGAGTATAGTGTCGAATGATCGAATGATTGGCAACTGGGAGAAAGTCCAGCTGGCCAGCACAGCACAGTTGGGACGAAGATGAACCAGAGAGCTTGATCTTCAGGATGCGTGCCGTCAAGGCCAGCCCAGTCTATTCCATCATCCGCGGCGAACGGAGTCTGCGGGTGGCTCACTATGTACGCCCAGGCTGCTCCGAATCGCTAGACTGGTCTGCAGCTGTAGAGCTCGTCAAGCCTGAGACTTACGACACAGATCCTCGACAACTTCGAGGTTATACCTCAACTTAGCAATGTATTCCAGTCCTAAACTCGGTATCAGCTCGTTTTGCCTGGATTAGCGAGGCTTTGAGTCCACAGGTATCACATCGGCCACAGCACAGGGTCAGCGCGCAGATGGTTGACACAACGCTTTTTTTGGAGCGACTAGCCGGGCTCCTCGCGTCCTAGCAGACCCTGTCAGGTGCCTGACCCGCTCATGGAACCGTGATTTATCCGGAACACGATCGTGAGCTCTCCTTTTCCGGACCAGTGAAAGCCGGCACAAGCGCCACTCTATTCCCCACTGTGGTCGTCCAGTCGGTGTCCCACGCCTCGTACAGGTGTCTGGGTTCCACGTGCGTCTTTGTAGCTGGTGTGGACACCGTAGCTGGTAGGGACGCTGTGTGAGATTGGCCGGCCCCCCTGGTGGCTCTTGACCGTGGTAACACTGGGATCGCTCGTATACGGCGTGAACCCATGTCCGTACGCCTGGTTTCAACCCTGTTTGGCCGTGTGCCGCTGCTTATCTGACGCTCTGGGCGTGCCCATCAGGGTTGTTGAGTCCTGAGAGTTCCCTGGTCCACATGGGTGTCACAGACGCGCTGAGACCTGTAGCATCTGGAGGATTGTAGTTTTACTCAGCCTTTATAGACCGTACTTGGGTGCAGATAAATCACGCATTACCATAATGTAGCCTCGTTGCCGGTTTCCCCCAGCAGGCGTCGTGGCCCATTATTCTGAGAATATTTCGACCTCCTATCCAGGTGACTTTGAGATAATGACATTAAATTCGATATATTTACGGCTATAGAGCCCTGTCTAAGCGTTATTTCCAGTTGGTCTGCAGGCATTGTTTGGGTTGTGACTCACCACCAGTGTCACTGTTAATGGTATGTACTCAAGCATATACTGAATATTCTAGGTCATATGAGTTCCCTTTCTGTCTTTGTGAGGAAGAATAGGGTGGTATTATACTGTCTGGTCCTTGATAAGAAGAGAGAAATGCTACTCATTCGGCTCCAGTGGTACTCAGGTCTTAGGGTCGGTCAATGGCAGGCAGTGCTAGCCTTTGCGGTGTTTAATCAAGACATATGGGCTTGAGTCTCTTTGAATCTTGGTAACTCGTTGTTCAGTATGTATAATTGGTCTTCGGGTGTCGGGAAATATATTGATCTGGTTGTATTCAGGGCTAGCGAGCCGTTCAACTGGGGTTGGTAATTACCAACCGTATATGGGTTGGGACTGAAAGTGAATGGCAGAATATAGACAAAGCCACACACCGCCCATCATATCAACAACGACGTCAATGCCAGCAGCCCCCATGCGGAATATAGAGTACCCCATGCGGGATATATAGTCTTTCATGTGCGACTAAGGGCCCCCAAGTAAGGCTGAGGAGGCACGAGGGCAACAGACACCCTAGCCCCAGGACAATGATACAATACGATCACCTTCACACCACGGACCAAGCAGATCATCACGTAGAACCAACTAGCGAGAACAGAGACCACACGGAGTAACTCTGTCGGACCTGGCATACAGCCCGACTGGTGGATGAGTGTCTGTTGGTCTGTCCAACGGTGTCCCACTTCTCGGGTTAGGTCAGACCATACATTGGGAGGTCATGTTATGGTAGAGGCGACCAGCCAGGCACAAGTGGATTTCTAGGACTTAAGCGAGCTAACGGAGATATGGAAATGGAAATTTAAAAACTATACGAAAGAAAATATAGAACTGTTAACTGGATTGATAAGATTGTTGGTAAGAATCGTGCTTGGTCAGCATATTGGGAGTTGGTGATGGTTCAATCGGAATCGGAATCGGACTGAGATTCCGCCTCAACGACTTCGAGCTCTTCACTGGCAGGAGGATCGGGGAACCCTTTGCGCTTGTAGAAGATAGTGACGCACTCGCGAGTCTCCCCAGACTGGACAAGGTCAAAGTACCAGTCAGAGAGCTCAGCAGGTTTGGTGGCGTCAAGGGCCTCAATGGTCTCCAGAACGTAAGGCTCGCCAGCCCAGTACATCGGATGCCAGAGACGGTCAGCTTCCTCCTCCATAGTGTCACGGAGCTCGAACAGCTCCTTGCGAGCTCTGCCTCGAGCCGCAACCATGTCGTCCTCGTTGAGAACTTTAAAGGCCTTTTTCATGGACTTGATCAAGGACTCATTGACAAAGGGGGCCACGTAGTTGAAGCCCCTGTGGCCAATGACCTCAATCACCAGCCACACATGACCACGAGCGTGCACGGCCTTGGATTCCGTGTGAGGAGCGATCAAGTTCCCAACACCAAGGTCCTGCCGGACCACAGTGGCGGCAATACTGGCGAACGCAACCGCCTTGGCCATCATCTCGGTGGTGTAATCGCCGAGGCGGAAGGCAAAGAGGAAAGCACTACCTTCGTGAGGAGCAGGAAGCAGCGAGCGAACCACAGGTGCAGAGGCGAAGATGTTCTCCGGCAGAGACTCCGTAGTGACGGGGCGGTAAGGACCGTTAGTCATCTTGGTACTGGTAAAGTATGCCACCGTCCGCGCCACCTCATCCGTAAGGGCTCGGTTAACATTGCCCACCAATAGTAAGGCAAAGTAGCCAGGCTCGATAGAAGGCAGCGTGTCAGCAGTCACAGACTTGAGGTCAGCAAGCTCAGACTCGAACGAACGCAGCCCGATCAGTTGCTCGAAGTCCGAGTCGAAGCTGGGAGTGTCTTGATCCTCCAAATGGCTGTTGAACTCAGCACTCAATGAATCCTTGATCCCGGCCAACTCTTCACCTGTCAGCGAGCACTTGGTCTTCACTGAAGTGAGCAAGGCCCCCACCACAGCCATCAAAGCATCGGGGAAACATCGGACGGTGATGTCGAGCGCACCACCAGCGTACTTAGCAGAGCCCGAGAACAATCCTTTGGAACCCGAAGAACGCAAGTGAGTGTTCAGGGCGCTAGCCAGAACACGGCAAGCTGAACCAGATGCCGGAGTCAAGGGAAGCTTGAGCTTCATGACCAGGTCATGCCCAGCGTGCCAGTTCTGAACCACAAGAGGATTCTGGTTCAACTCGACGAAGCCAGTGCTACGTCCACGGTAGGAAGGCTTGATAGACATCGCCAAAGATGTAGGCAGAGCGATAGGGCGGTCAGGGAAGCGCAAGCCGGAGTTCTCAGGGACAGGAGGCAGAGGAATGGACACCTCGCCATGAATCAGAAAGAACTCAGAGCTTGGCTCCCTGTCCAAACGACGGAAGGTCTCACTCGCGTGAATAACACTGCACTTGTCCTTAACAAAGTGACGGGCCTCTTCTGCAATGGAAAGCGGGTCGAAAGTCGTGTCTCGAAGCTCTGGATCGCATTCCAAAAATCGCCCCATGACCCTGCGCCAGCGATTGATATCACTGTCTGCGGCAGCCAGGTCTTGTAGGTTTTCGGCTCGGTTATACTGGAGGGCAGAGGCGTAAGCATCATAAGAGATTTCTTCGCTCGTAACGATCGAGACGTACTTAAAGAACAAGGAGAGAATGAAAGCAACATTCTCAGCACCCTTCTCACTGAGATGAAGCTTAATGGTACGTCGCGAGGCCTCCCCAGCAACATCCCAGAGGTAACTGATCGACTTGAGGCCTGTAATAAGCTGATGAGATTGCAAAACGAACCCCAACGAACCCTCACCTGTGCTACTTAGCACATAGTTCCAGTAAAGCTCACTACTGTAACTCGGAACAGGAGTAGCGAAGGTTATCCACAATATCTGTTCATCAGTAGAAGCATACACCTGAGACACAGCGACGACGTTATCAGCCGTAGGATGCTCAGATGCGGGCGTGTCTCTTTCCAACTTTACCGAAGTCTTGTTAGCAGTGGGCATCGTGGCGGCGGTAGAGTCATCACCCAGGTCGAAGTTGAGGTAGTCGTCTCCTCCCATGACATTCATCCTCTGATCGGCGATGTCCTCGAAGTTGTCAGTCACCAGCTTGATGACTTCATCACGGCTAATGGAGTCGTCATAGGCGATAACTAGACGCATGTTGCTGGGCTTGTAGAATCTCGCCAGGAACTCATGGATGCGGTTGCGGAAGTTAGGTTGGTCGAGCAATTCGAAGTAAGCTGGGCTGGGGGCACCATACAGCAGCTCTTCTTGACGCATGATCTGGAAGGTAGAGTCTCCAGTGTAAGAATGGTAATACTTGGAAATTCTGTCTTTCACAAACTTAGCCGAATTACGAGGCAATTCAGGCAAGGAAATGGCATCAGAAAAACGCTTGAGGCTCTCGTCAAGGTCACCGCTGTCTATCGTGTAGAAAAACTGGGTGGATTGCATCGTGAGAAACACAGTAAACTTCGAGTCCGCGAAAAACTCGCGAAATTCATCAGGGTTGGGGTAATTTCCCGATCCACAAGACAAAGAGCATCCTGTAAGAAAGGCCCTACCACAGAACTCAGAGCGCTCTTCTTTAGATGGGGTAAGAACGTCGAGCATTACGGCAACGCTATCTATGTTCGGCTCCTTCACCAGGTACGCTTGGAAGCTGTTATCCAGGGTAAGGTGATCAATATCTTGTCCCAAAATTTGGTCATGTGGGCAGTGTCGAACGATTGGCATGGGCACGAGAGTCTGACAACGTGCAAGAGGAGGGAAATCAGCCCCTATATATAGTTGAGCCGTAGTTGAGCCGAGGTATACGATATTATAAATCGCCACGTCACAGTGTGGGGAACACGGTAATAAGATCCGAACTCGGTCCGAACTCCGTCCAATCTTTCGTAATCATTCGTATCCAAACCGCGTGGATTTAGCGGAACAGCGGTGGCAGCCTCACTGTTTCAGAAACGAATCTCAGATGCACTTAGAGCAAGTTGAAGAGGTTCGTAAAATGACGATACTATAAATATATAATTCAACGAGCTAGAGCAGACAGGAACAAGTTCTAAAAGTCCGAGCAATTCGCCGCTGATAATTTTTTACGGTGTACTGACGCCTGAACAAAGTGACCTTTTACTCACCCGCTCGCATGCAACGTGTACATTTGTGGAATGAAAAGAATACATCCCATTCGTGGAATGAAAAGAATACATCCCATTCGTGGAATGAAGAGAATACATCCCATTCGTGGAATGAAGAGAATACATCCCGGCTTGAACTTTCAGCCACTCGCATCGGTGAAAAGGCTCGAAGCAAAAAGTGATATCTTGTGGAAGTGTCAAGCGGACTCCCGGGTAAACATTTTTTGCGACTCTCGATAGGAGGTTGTAAATATAGTAGACAATATTTACATGCTACATGAGGGTCCTGAGCGATCGCAGACAATATCGAATTTTTCTAGTTGGGAGACCCCAATTTGAATCGTCCTATCCTCAAAGGCCTATTCCCGGAGGGGCACGCCCTTCTCTCACGAATGCCATTAAGTGTCACTTAATGAATCGCGAACGATTAGGGTAAGTGGCCCACTAAATCAGTTCAGCATAGCAGTAACACGTAGCAGCGTATCACGGAGAGAAATAAGCGTATCACGGAGAGAAATAAGCGTATCACGGAGAGAAATAAGCGTATCACGGAGAGAAATAAGCGTATCACGGAGAGAAATAAGCGTATCACGGAGAGA
>JAKUAQ010000055.1:0-42774 GCA_030562965.1 Starmerella ratchasimensis
CCGTGCCAGCGTCTCCACATTCAGTTACGTTACCGTGAGTCCATACCCAAGTTCCGGAATATTAACCGGATTCCCTTTCCTGGACGCCTAACACCCTCGCGAGACGGCGCCGCGTCATGCCGCTGCGCGCCTGCGCCACGAACGTCTCAGCAAGGCGGCGCTGGTCGGCGGGCGCGAGCTGCGCAAACGCCGTCCACACGGGCTCGTCGCCGTCGATCGCACGCTCCACTTCGGGAGCATCGGCGAACTCCCATGTGTCGTCACCCGAATCGGCCATGACGGCGTCTTCCGTAGCTTCCGTCGCCGCTGCCGTCGCTGCTGTCGGTGCGGTGGTGGTCGCCGCTGTGGCGTCGTCGTCCATGCGGTCGCTCGTCTTCTGCAGCACCTGGCGCACGGCGTCCGGCTTCTCCAGCAGCCCGAGCGAGACGCACGCCGCCACAAACGCGCCGCGCAGGCCAGCGTGCTTGCGCTCGGCCGCCTCGACCACGTCCTTGTCAATTGTGGTGAGCAGCCGCATCACCGGCCCGTCCAGCCGCTCGCCCTGCGCGGCAATGGTACTGTCTGGTTGGGTACTCCCCTCTTTAGTGCCGTCTGCTTGAGAGCTTCCCCGCTGAGTGCCTTCCTCCGTGAGCTCTTGCAGAAGCAGCGGCAGCCGGCTGAGCAGGAACGGCAGCGCGAGCACGGCCTCGGCCATGCCCGGCTCGGTCGGGGCGGCAAGGACGTCGAACGCGGTGACGGCGAGCTCGTACGCCACGACCTCGACGCGGTCGTCGGGCCACAGCCACTCGAGCTGCGGGCGCAGCTGTGCGACTCCGAGCGGCCGCGCGCGACGCAGCAGCCAGTCGAGCCAGACGAGCCGCAGCGAGCGGCTCACGACGCTGACGCTCGTGTACTCCGCGCTCGGGGCGGGCTCCGGCGCCTCGGTGAGCAGCTCGGCGCCGAGCTCGGTGAACCGCGGCGACAGCACGGGCTGCGTGCGCACGTTCGGCCGGAGAGCCAGCTCCAGCATCAGCGCGCGTGCCTCGGCGCAGCCGGCCAGCGCCTGGTCGAGCAGCACGCCGAGATCCGCAACGAGCGCGTCGCGCCGCGCCGCCGCCGCCTCGCGCTTGGCCGCCGCCTCGTCCGTCGTCTCGCCCACAATCTCGTCGTCAAAACAGCTGAACGGCCAGTCCGCCGTGGCCCCGCGCGAGAGGTACGCCATAAGGTCGCGGTCGTGCTGCGCGCGCTCGGCGGCAGGCGTCACGGCAAAACGGTGCAGCAGCGCGGCGAAATCGAGGCTGCCATGTGGCTCGGCGGCCAGCGCCACGATATACTCGAACAGCAGCGCGTTGGGCGCCGCACCAGCTAGCAGCCCGTCGAGCACAGCAAGCACGGCCGCGCTGTCGCCCACTGCATCGCTTTTGGCGTCGTCTTTGGCGTCGCCGTTGTGGCTGGCGTCTTCCTTGTGGCTGGAGTCGTCGGGGTCGCCCTTTTCGGGACTGTTGGTGGCTGGGCCCGGATCGGCCGCATCACCGCCTTCCGTTTCGAGTGAATCAGAGTCGCGCAGCTGCGACACAAGTCGTACATAGACCGCGGGCGGCCAGCCGCGGCGCACGGCCGTCGTGGTGAGCGATGCCAGCATTTCTCACCGGTGGTCTGAGAGGTGGTGGGGTGAGCCCTAATTGTGGGGGGACCGGTGGGAGGGCACTGCACGAGTAGAGTACATCGTGGAGCAATTGCGAGGAAGCCAGCCTCATTGAGTGGACCGAGCGTGATCTGTACAAGTCGAACTAAATATGCGATCTACTAAGCCGATCTACTCAGCCGATCTGGCCGAGCGATACGGTCTGGTCGATCCCATCGAGTCATCCAATCTGATAAAAGTCAACCAATTAGGCTCTGTTCAGTTCGTTTCCTCTTACCTCGAGCGTAATCCTCGATGGAGACGTCGAGAGCCTTTCGAGAGAGCACTCAAGGCACAGACATGGCTGCGCCTGCAGGGAGCTGGCTCGCGTGGTGGGTAAGGTCCTGGGTGCCAGAGTGAAAAGTTCCAAGCACCTTGGGAGAATGGCTGCGTAGGGTACGTGCCCAGGGCAGGTGGAGCGAGATTAAATTTTCCTGGCACACGGGCCATAAACAGGCTTTTTTTCCCCATCCCACCTCCTTCTCCCCTCACACAACACCGTCCCCAATGCTGATTTACTCTGACGTTATCACCGAAGACGAGCTTATCTCGAGTGCTTTCGACTTTAAGGAGGTCGATGGTGTCGTCTACGAGGTCGACGCTACCATGATCAAGGTCAAGCCCGGTGCTGATGTCGACATTGGTGCCAATCCCAGCGCCGAGGGCGGCGATGAGGGTGCTGATGACGAGGAGACCATCCAGGTCAACAACGTCGTTTACAACTCCCGTCTCCAGGAGACCTCCTTCGACAAGAAGTCCTACGTCGCTTACATCAAGGGCTACATGAAGAAGGTCAAGGCCTACCTGCAGGAGCACAACCCCGAGGAGGTCGAGACTTTCGAGAAGGGTGCCGCTACCTACGTCAAGAAGATCATCGGTAACTTCAAGGACTACGAGTTCTTCACTGGTGAGTCCATGGACCCTGATGGAATGGTTCCCCTCGTCAACTGGCGTGAGGACGGCGTTACCCCTTACGTCGTTTTCTGGAAGCACGGTCTTAAGTCCATGAAGGTCTAAGCATCTTCCAAAAATTATAATATAATATATATAATTCAATCTAGGTTGCATCACACGTCACTGTATATTTCTTCGACACACCTCAAACAACACATCTGTGGTTGGTCAGATCTGCAGGGTGATGCGGGACCGTTCTACGCTAAAAGCCAAAATGAGCTCCGGATAAGTGAAACTAGACAATAAAGCTGCTAGGGATGAACCTTTAACAATAAAAATTTGGAAAAAGACAAAAAATATGGACGATACCGGAGTCGAACCGGTGACCTCGCGCATGCTAAGCGCACGTGATAACCAACTACACCAATCGCCCGCTGATTGGTAGGTTTCCAAAATGATAATTTATAATGAGAAAGACTGTCAACGCATGTCATTCCGGTTCGGGCCATTTGCGCGATTAAATATACATTTTCATACTTGAGTTAAATATTTCTTGAAAAGTTCTAGCGCTTTGCCGGAATGTTGCGACTCAGAAGTATCTCGCCATTGATATGATGGTAATGATTTGCCCAACTTGATCTATGCACCGATGCTTAGATCCATTTCAGACTAGTTCTCTATAGTGAGATCATTGTGTACCTTTGAGCGTGATTATCAAAGCTTTTCAGGTAGATCAATACCTGCAGCTGCTGTGTACTGCCGGGAAGTGGAGTCCGTTCACCATTGTAAATCTTTGGCCGCCCATGACGACCTCCAGTCGGGGACCGCCGACACAGCCCAGCCATTAGCGCTCTCAAACGTCAACCAAAGGGGTAAGCCTGGTTTTTCGTGATAAGCCTTGTTATTTTTTCATTATCATGTCTTAGTGATACACTTGGCGACCTAACTTTAGAAGAAGCCTCATGAATCCATAGCCCCGTTTCACGCTATCTGCAGACCCATATGTCCCAGACAGAGCACAGAGTCACAGAGACATGAAGCAGCTATTGTTTCATATAGGTTCCAAATGATGCTTTTCAGTATTCCTGGATACGAGCTCCCCTGTAATATGATTTAGTGAACAAAAGTGGGTGGTTGCGAAATTAAAAATAATCCTGTGAGGAGGACAAAAAAATTGGACGATACCGGAGTCGAACCGGTGACCTCGCGCATGCTAAGCGCACGTGATAACCAACTACACCAATCGCCCAGTCGATGGAAGCTTGAAGAGAATTTAGTACTAGTCCTACGGGTTTTACACGAATCGAAGTGTCATGTGCTCGTTATGACATGAATCCATCAGGCGCTCTACCACTTGCATGCCGGCGCAGGGGGATCATGAAATCCAGGGGCACAACTAACTTCAGCGACGTTAAAAACGTGACTGAGATACCTTCCACCAATGTTTCTTCATCAATGCGTGAACTCTCACTCAATAATTCAGATCGTGAAGTCCCTTCAATACCGTTGATCGCCGGGGGCGTAGGTAACATTCAAAAGGTGATAAAAAAGAAAGAAGTGAAGGGAAATGAAGACGATGGAAAGTCTGTCGGATCCGAACATGAGACCAATAAAGGTAACGAAGGTGATTTGGTGTCTCGGCCGGTCGATGATTCATTGATTTCCCGCCTTCCTTACGAAATCCTAATATACATCTTGGCTCAAGTAGCCATTGATTCACCTCGAGCATTTGTACGGTCACAATTAATTGGTCGACCGCTATGGATCCCTCATGATAGTGCTCTCCTGTGGGAGCCGATCTGTCGGTCAATCTATCCAGAGCTCGAGGCTGGTACTCTGGATGTTGATGATTATGGCGGATACTTCAAGCTATTTAGAAACCGTCCTGCGATCCGTTTTGATGGTGCCTACGTATGCATGTCACGATATTACCGTGAAGGAGTGAACGAAGGTGTCTCCTGGACAAAGCCGCTTCATGAAGTTCGATATTACAGATACTTTTGGATGAAAGCCGATGGATCCTGCCGAAGTCTTCTTGCCAATTATTCGCCTGAACAGTTATTGGGCCCCTTGAATTCCTCTGGGTCCTCAGACCCGGGCGGATCGGTTCCTTCACAACTCAAGAGGACGTATAAGCAAGATATCATGAGCGGAAACTGGCTCCTCGACCCAGATACGAAAGAGTTGACTGTCACGGTAGACGGTGGACGACGAAATGCCCTCTTCAACTTTGAAATGAAGGTTGCATCCAGTGGTGGCAAAGTTCATAACAAAGTGAAATGGCAGCGATACTGGTGCGAACATAAGGATTCCGGCAACATTGACGAGTTCAAGACCGAGCTCGAAGGTGCCTATTTTTTCGTCAAATATAACGTGAACGAAGACACTGCACCCAGCATGGTTTAGGTCCGCTGGCGGAGCCTATCCCCTATAAGTATATATTCTTACTTCTTGTAGTTAAAATATGGTCTTTCGCTTCATTTACGCCATCAAAGATTCTCCTTCGCAACCACAAATGACCACGGTACTGCCGGCCCGTAAATCCCGCGGGTGTTTAGGATATTCCGGGTGCACCCCTGCACGCGTCGGAACTCGGTTCAAGTTACTCCGAACAGTGGCTGCACGCACCTCAATTTCTTTGAGATCATAGATCCCAGAGTCCGTGTAATCAAAGTATCTATATTTAAATGCTTCTGTTAGCTAGTTCTAACATTACGATAGATGAAGGCACTTGCGACAGATCTTCTAGATACGGTAAATAGGATACCGGATAAGCGGCCTGGAAAGTAGCTGGATCCGCAGTGAGACCTTACCCTCTGGGGATATCGCGGGGTAGCTGGTTTGAGGGCTGGGGTTATGTCACCCGTTTTACACCATTCACTAGCGGCGTAATTTCAATTATCGTGTGCCATAACACGGACACCCCGACCCCGTATCCCGTATATATACTCGCATCGAACAGGACGGCTACACCCAGTCTTCTTGATCAGATTGATAAATATTAACTACTGTTCGTGGATCTGGTCTTCAATAAGGTAGCGGTCGTACACTGAGCAATTGAGCGTCCCAATACAATTGTGATAGGCCTTGCAGTATAGATCAAGACCATACACCCCCCAACACACTACATCTGGCATTCGCACCCGTCAGCTTGAATCTTTCCACACTATGTTGGAGTTCTTTCTCACACTCATCGTCGGTGCGTTCGTGTACTGGGAGTTCTTATACCCCTACGTGCTTTATCCCCTCTATGCCCGCAAGCGGAAAGGTGGCAGCGTAAAGGTGGTGAGCAACTTCCCCCTGGGTCTGCGTGTCACGCGCCAGGTTGTACGTAACCTTCAGCGAGACAAGCTGTTGATCGTTAACAGCGAGCGAGAGCTGAAGATGGGCTCCGTCAAGACTTTCTGGCGTGAAGGCTTATTTAAATGGATGCTGGTGACACGCGAACCCGAGAATCTGAAGGCGGTGCTGGCCACCAAGTTCGCTGACTACGAGCTCGGCGAGCGGACGTCATTCATTCGCCCGATCTTTGGTACAGGCATCTTCACCCAAGACGGTCCTGGTTGGAAGCACTCGCGCACGATGCTCCGCCCCCAGTTTAGCAAGGAGCAAATCAGCCGCCTAACCGATCTGAACAAACACGCCGATGCGCTGATTGCGGAGTTTGCGAAGCACAATTTCAAGATAGAGATTCAGCACTTCTTCCATCTGCTGACTATGGACACCGCCACGGAGTTCCTGTTCGGTGAGTCTGTGGAGTCGCTCAAGTTCAGCGAGAACAGCCGCGGTAGTGTGCGCGTGATCGATCCTGAGACGGGCAACTCCGTGAGCTCGGCAGAGTTCGTCGAGTCCTACACCTTCTTGAACCGCTTTGCGTTGCAGAAGATGGTATTCAACGACCTCCACTGGCTGGTTGAATGGTGTTTCCCTCAGAAGAAGATGCATCTGCGCCGTGCACAGGTGTTTATCGATCACTATGTGCGCCACGCGCTTGATGTGGTTGCCCAGGACAAGGCACCGGAAGACAACTACATCTTCAGCTACGAGCTTGCGAAGTCGACCCAGGATCCTCTCGTAATCCGCGATCAGATCTTTAACATTCTGATCGCCGGCCGCGACACTACGGCATCGACACTGGCCTACTCGTTCTACTTCTTCGCCCAGAACCCCGACATGTGGGAGCTTGTTAAGGAGGACGTGTGGTCTGCATTCCCCGACGGCCCGAAGCATACGCAGTTCACATATGAGGGTCTGCGCAAGCTACGCTACCTGCCGTTGTATGTTAAGGAGGTGCTGCGTCTGTCGCCGGCTGTGCCGCTCAACGTCCGTACGGCCAACAAGGACACGATGCTCCCCCGTGGCGGTGGACCGGACCAGAGCGAGCCTGTGTTTGTACCTAAGGGTACAAACATGGCCTACTCTGTCTACGTTCTGCACCGTGACAAGGAGATTTATGGCCCTGATGCCGATAAGTTCCGTCCTGAGCGCTGGGCACCCGAGAACAAGGTGCCCGATAGCCCGATGTACAGCTGGGGCTACATTCCCTTCAATGCCGGTCCCCGCATTTGTCTTGGCCAGCAGTTCGCGCTAACCGAGTTGTACCTCACGATCGCGAAGCTCGCGCTGACGTTCGACAAGGTTCTGCCTGGTCCGAACTTCGCGAAGGATCTTACCGACCGCCAGACTCTCACTGCTATGGTGGGTGGCGTCGGCGTACCAGTGGAGCTCGTGCCGTACCAGTAAGCACCGGGCTTAAACGATATCTGCGGGCCTAGCACTGGCATCTAGCACAGTACTCCTTTGTGTCATATTTCATATCTAACATAAACATATACTTATTGCATAGCTATATGAGAATTGTTGACATCGTTACACTCACATCAGTGGATATGTTTGCGTCAAGCATGGTAATAGGGATGCACAGGCTGATTAAGAAGTACACCCTATTAGGCAGTCCAATGTCCCTAGACAACGGCAAATACTGACAATTCAGTAATTTCTACCTTGATAAATACTTTTATAACACAACAGAATGAATTTCTCCCATCGGTGTTTAGACGTGGCCGCGGCGGCTGTCATCCGCGATAGGAATCAACGGGCTAGGGCAGCCTTGTCGGGACCCGCCGACGCAGTCCGATGATGCCACTACCCTACCGATAAGCCCAGACACTACCGTTCTCAGCGGCCCCAATTGCTTACAGCGCCGCTTTGAAGCTTCTCCACCCGGACGAGCGCCACACCCACGCAGCCACCCGATCATTCCGCCCCCACCACATCCCCCACACCAACGCTTATCGACGACATGTCCCCCTCCATGGACACGAAAGCCGCGACGGACTTCGCTGAGTTCATGGCCGAGCACCCCACGGTGTTCCACTTCACGCGCGGAATTGAGAAGCTGCTCGATGCTGCCGGGTTCACGGAGATTTTCGAGCACGACCTGCCCAAGCTCGAGAGGGGCGGCAAGTACTACGTCAACCGCAACGACACGAACCTGATTGCGTTCGAGATAGGCGAGAACTTTGTGTGCGGCGTCGACGGCTTTGTGGTCTCGGCCGGCCACATCGACGCGAACCGGCTCAGTCTCAAGCCCAGCAGCCTCCTGGCCACGGTGGAGGGCTACGACCGCCTGGCCATTGCGCCGTATGGTGGCCCCGTGATCTCGTCGTGGTTCGACCGCGACCTTGGGCTCGGCGGCCGTGCCATCGTGCGCACCAAGACCGGCGTCACCACGAAGGTCATCCGTCTTCCTGGCACCGTCGGTACGATCCCGAGCCTGGCGCCGCACTTCGGCGCGCGCTCAGCGCAGCCGAACCTCGAGACGAAGTTTGTGCCGATCATCGGGGCGCCCGGCGGATCTGCGAAGGACCGCCTCGAGAAGCTGAGCCTCGGGGCGTCGGCGATCGAGGAGCAGCACTCTGCGGCGCTGCTGCGCGCCGTGGCCAAGCAGGCCGGCTGCCGCGTCGAGGACCTGCTCGAGCTCGAGCTCGAGCTGTTCAGCGCCGAGGCGCCGACCATCGGCGGCCTGGACGGCGACCTGCTGATGTGCAGTCGGATGGACGACCGCCTGTGCTCGTACACGTCCGTGCAGGGCCTGATTGCGAGTGAGGGCAACGCGGACCACGCGATCAAGATGGTCGCGCTCTACGACAACGAGGAGATCGGCAGCCTGACGCGCACCGGCGGCTACAACAAGCTGATGGAGGTGATCATGGGCACGGTCTACGGGAGCCTCGGCGCGACGCGCGACGAGCGCGTGCAGACGGCGGCGAACTCGGTGGCGCTGAGCGCCGACGTCACCCACGCCGTGAACCCGAATTACCTCGAGTTCTACTCCGAGGGCCACATGCCGCACCTCAACACGGGCATGACCGTCAAGCAGCTGGGCCGCTTCACGTCGAACGCCGTGGACGCTGCGATCTGCTTCCTGGTCTCGGAGAAGGCCGGCCTGCCGCTCCAGAAGTTCGCGCCGCGCAACGACACGGCCTCGGGCGGCACCATCGGGCCGATGCGCGCGGCCTCGCTCGGCGTGCGCACCATCGACGTCGGCATTCCGGTGCTCGCCATGCACTCCATCCGCGAAACCACGGGCGTGCACGACATCCCGCTCGGCATCAAGTGGTTCCAGGCGTACTTCGAGCTGGCGAACGACCTGATCTTGCAGGATGTGTAGATCGTGTGTAGGTCCGAGTGTGGAGTCAACTAAAAGAAAACTATGTACATTACCAGATCATATTATGATGATTATATATATGATGATTATATTATACTACCACGAAAGTATTCGGCATTACAGTTTGAACATATATAACTTATTATACATCTACCCAGGGCAATACTAGTTCTCACCCGTAGAGAACTGGCGGTGGAAGGCCGGTCGCGTGGCATAGCTCGGCTCATTTGGCGGCGTGTGCGGGCGCGGGAGCGGCGGTACAACGCCGGACGGGGCGGGCGAGCTCGGACGCGGGCTGCCGACGGAAGGCACGGACTCCGCACCACTCTCGTCTTCGCTGGAGTCGCTGTCGTCCGCAGCCAGGCCAAACGACGGCTTGGGCTTGCTCGAGAGCGGGCCAAGGCCGCCGGTGAGCTGCTGGATCTGGGCACGCTTGTAAGCGGCCGCGGCCTCCTTATCGTGGAAGTGGTTTCCGCTCAGTAGGTACTTGATGTCGTGCAGCACGTCCTTGAAGCGCATGTACGGAATGTACGGGATACGGTGCTCGATGCAGTACGCCTCGAGCGCGAGGCCCTGGCGGGCGAACAGGATATCCGCCTGGCGTGCGGCCGCGAGATCACTCACACCGTCGCCGATGAACACGACCTTGGGCACAGGGCCCTTGCCTGTCGTGTGGTCGGCGAGCCAGTCGCGGATCGCGAGCGACTTGTCGATGCCGAGCGGCGAGTCGTGCAGCCACTTCACCTGCCACTTGCCGTCCTCGCTGATCTCGCCGTTGTTCGAGATGATGTTGATCTTGGGGCTGCGGTCGCCGACAAAAGTGTCGAGCGCACCGCGCAGCAGCGGCTTCATGCCGGCACTGATCACCGTGAACTCGACATTGTGGCTCTGCAGGTAATCGAAGAACGTGATGAAATCAGGATCGATGGTCAGCGTCTTGCGGAGCTCCTCCTTTGCTTTCGGCAGGGGCACGTCCAGCGAGCCCCACAGCTCCTCGCTCGCCTCGCGGAACGTCTTCGTCTTACCGATCGAGTGGTCGAGCTCCTCACGCTTCTCGGGGCCAACACCGTACTTGTCGAACAGCACATGGCCGGTATCCTGCAGAAAAACGGTACCGTCGAAGTCACTGAACACGGCAATGGGGCGGTCGGCCTCACCGAGCGCTGCAAGGTGACCGCTGCTGGGACGCGGGATGCTTAGCTTTTTAAGGAAGTTCGGAGTGTTGTCAGTCATACGTCCAGGGGGTGAAGATGGAAAGTATGCAGATGCTTTTTTTTGTTACTGTTGGTGCAGGTGGGTGAAGTGCTTGAAGTAGATGTCTCCTGAAGATGATATTTCAGCAGTATGAAATTCTAGCAGAATGTGGAGAAAATGCTACACTCTTGTACGATGCCGTCGTATAATTGGGTTGCTATGAATGCGCCGCACTAGCTATATTGGCTTTTATCCAAGCAGAGAACCCGGAGGCTGATAGTCAAAGTTTGTGCGCGGCGATGCGGATGCTGTTATTAGTGTGCCGCTTGTGTTCTACTTATAGCTGGGCACTCTGCGTTGAGGCGGGGCAGCTGGGCAGCTGGCCCTGACACGCCCGCCATTATCAACCCTCTCTAAGGCCCGCTAAACCCATATTGAGCACACATATTGTGGGGATTTAGACCGTGATGCAGATCGCGGGTTCGGGCTGAGCAACTGGGACGTGCGGCGCGACCGGGCTACTGCATTTAAGCTGCAGGTCAGGCAAAGAATACTGCATAGCTTTGCATACCGACCTAGAACGAATACTTCAAAGTTTGAGCTGCCGTTTTTTCTTGATATTTTTTTTTCAACCTTGCGACTACTTGCTCCACTGCGGCCATCCATTGTTTGGATCAACACGATCGCTCCGCTCGTGGGGCGGGGGTGAATCAGTGAGGTCAAGGGCTGGTTTGCGTCACATACACACGTCAACTGTACCGTCCCTACATTGCTATGACGAGGGCATGGCACACATACGTCAACAACGAAGAAAACCGTCCTATTGCCGGAGGGATCCCGGATCGAGCAACAGCTATGGGACCAGGTCCCGTTAAGACTTGTTTGTGGAATATTTTGCGTATATATCTTACCACTATTTTTCATATACATATGCTTGAGATCTTTTGCATATAGCTTGTGTGTGGTATGTACTACTTACATAAGTCCTATGGATCAAGCGCTGCTAAATGAGATAGAAATCATCCATCTGATATACACGAAATTTCGCAGCCAGCAGCGTGGTCAGCGTTGGTGGCGCTATGTTTCAATGCTGCATCGACGTCTCATTCGTATGGTGCAAAATGGTGCCGTAGATCCTCGGGACGCAAAGTTCTTGACCAGGAAACTGATCCCGTCGGTGGGCCGCGCTCTGCACAATGTTCTCGCTCAAGGAGCATTTATAACGCTGGGATTTGCATTACTTGCAGCCACAGCCAAAATATATACCATTCTTGAGGCTTATACACCGCGGCAAGAACCACAAAGGCACGCGCGTCACATCGATCCGGAGGAGCCGCTGAATCAAGATGATATCGGTGAAGTGGTGGACGTACTACCTGCGACGAACACTGGGCGTGAAAAATTGAGAGAAAGCATTCATAAATTGGACCTGAAACCCAAGGAAAAGGTCAAGAAGACTAAGAAGGTTAAGTCCAATAAAGACGATACCGAAGACCCAAGGAAACTCGCAAAGTCCAAAAAAAAGAAGGCCCGTTCGGCTATTGACGATATTTTTGGCTGAATAAAATGCAAAAAGGTCGTATCATTTATGTACATATCATATTAAGAGGGGAGAAATCAGGCCAAAGAGGTGCATGGGCATTACTGGAGAAACTTTCTAGCGAAATTAGGCACGACAAAGCTAGCTGGGTGAATTTCCTCATTGTAATACTGGTTTTCCGCATCAGATACCTCTTTCCATGGCAGACGGGGCTGGTCAAGCTTGGCGTTTGGGTCCTTGGCGCAGACCATAAGGCCTAACTGACCTGAAGTATAAGTGGGCATGCAAGTTGCCGCATAACGGACCATGGGGAACACTTCTGAGCACAATTTCTTCAGTTCATGCAATTTTTTGAGGTTAAGCCACACATTTTCACTGGCCTGCATTGTGACGATACCAGATTCGGTGAGTGACTGGTGAAGCAACTTGAAGTAGTTCTTGCCGAACAGTTGTTCGGCGGGACCTTCCGGATCGGACGTGTCTGAAATAATTACGTCGTACTTGCCCTTGTTGTTAGCCAGAAATGCGAAGCCATCGCAGACGTTCACTTTAACACGCTTGTCATTACCGCTCAAAGCGGTTGCCATAGTTGGGAGGTACTTGATCGAAAGATCAATGACCTGCTGATCAATTTCTACCAGATCGACATGTTCCACGCTCTTGTGCTTCAAAACCTCGCGCACGCAGCCGCCATCTCCACCACCGACAACCAGTACCCGCTTCGGATTGGGATGGACCATTAAAGGGATGTGGGAAATCATCTCCTGGTAAGCAAACTCGTCACGCTCCGTTGCCTGAATCACACCATCCAGGACGAGAACATTACCGTAGTCAGTACTTTCGAAAATGAGGACATCGTTAAACATGCTGCGGCCCTCATACAACACCTTTTTCACTCGAAGGCCGAATGCTTGTCCGGGGAAGTGCTCATCGCTTCTTTCATAGAACCAGGTGCGTGATGCGTCCATTTTCAAAAGGCTGAAATATTATGGAGTGCTTTTGTGATTAAAGGACAATAAGCTTCCTAAAGGTTGCTTTGAACAGCTGATATTGGCTAATCTCAACGGCGCTCGCGGGATGAATTAATTGATACAGTGTTAGTCATGTGAGTGCCCCCACCTGATATGCACTGGTCGTATTTCTGGAAAGTACGTCAAAGTACTCACCAAAGCTGTAATTATGAGACTATCAAGCATAGATAACGAGTTAATGAGGCTCTACACAAATTTTATGTGTAATTACGTGGCCGATAAGTGTTTTATTGATAAGATACGATGTGTGAACCTGTCATTGCCAGTCCAATCTGACATATCACCCTTACCTGAGGCGGATGGAACTGCCTCTCCCAGACTGAAAAATATAGAGCATCAGCTGAGGGCAAGGTCACTGTTCAGGCCGGGATTTTTCAAACGCAGGATCTTCAAGCAGAGAGTGCTTCAAGCAGGGGCTGCAAGCCTAGCCCAGGCAGACCGTGAGATTCACCAACGTGAAAAATATGGTGCATTCAGTAGCCGTTGCGGGTCAGAATGTCCTGGCATTACAGAATAAGACACTTGTGAGGTACAATGGTGAGAAGTCAGTGGAAAAGATTGTAGAAGATGCTGGTCTCGTTGCTATCAAAATTTCTGGATCTCACGTTTATGGACCAGTCCAAGAAACGAAGCAGATCAAAGTATTTGACGTGAACACGCTAGAGCTGGTCGCTACCCACGAGTTTCCTAAACGCCCATCGGCGTTCAGTGCCACTGGGGATGAGCTTGTTGTCGCGGACAAGTTCGGCGATGTGTTCCGAACCAAGTTGCTGAGTCCTGTTTCCCCCTCCAAGGACGAGGACAATCCCCAACCGCCTGTGATTTTGGGACACGTCTCCATGGTACTTGATCTGATAGCTGTGCCTGACTTTATTCTCAGCAGTGACCGTGACGAGCATATCCGAGTCTCCCGTTTCCCGCAGTCCTTTGTAATTGAGCGGTTTCTGCTTGGCCATACTTCGTTCGTGTCTCATATGAGCATGAACGGTGATTTACTCTTTAGTGGAGGTGGTGACACATACGTTCTACTGTGGAATTGGAAGACCGGCGAGCAGCTTGGGAAGCTTGAAATTGGCAGTCCAGTAATCGGCCTGGCCACATGCGAGTCCAATGTGTACATTTTGCCAGAGAACAGCACCAAGGTTGTTAGCGCAACGCTTCCCGGTCTCAAGCTTTTGGAACCTCTTGAGTTCAATGAAACGGTGACTTGCATAGCCGCAGACCATGTCTCTAAGGCTGAGATCGTTGTCGGCCTAAAGAACCGTGTGGCTGGATACGACGAGCTCGAGGGGGCGCCAACTGAACCTGTCAGTGAGAGATACCTCCGCAAGACGCACTCTGCGCCGTAAAAGAGATCATGAAATAGGCATGTTATTTATTGTTTGAGATTCTATTCCACATATATACAGTAGTAGACTGTGAGTGTACCCCTGCATTGTAATCTTCTTAGGTGAGACAGTTTCTGGAGTTACCATTTCACTTTTCGAGTGACAATGTCACCTGGCGGGGCTACAGATCAGTCCCAGGATGGAGATCAGTCCGAGCCAGCGTACCGATCTACGACCGTACCTTCCAACCGATCGTATACTAATAATATATCCATTTACGGTCAAGCCCGACAACTATACTGATCTTCTATGCTTAACCCTTAGTTGTTTTCTCCACTCATCTGCAGCCAAGCTACCCTCAGCATAAGAAATTTTGTGCGTGAGCGTCATCGAGTGCGCGTGTTTAACCGATTGGGTACAGTGCGCGCCCTGTCTCACGCGTTCGCTTTTACGCAGACGCATGTGAAAGAGTGGGCCGCCTCTCACCCGAGGCCCATCAAGGGTTAGACCTACCCAATCTCTCACCAGTTGGCTGTTCGTCGGCACCCGCGTCCAGCCATTACCAGCCATCAACGCAGTATTAAGGCTAGGGACCTGACGTGGACGCCTGACAAAGTTTCCTCGACGCGTCCCGAGAGGTAAAACCACACACATAGCCGCCGCTACCGACCCCACTACCACCACCTCCGGCATATTCGTAAAAAAGTGCAGCTCGTTGCGTCGAAATCTAGGTATCAAATAAAAGTGAACCGAGTGTCGAGTGGCGTTGCAGGCATCTTCAGAACGAGCTTGAGAAGATAATAATTAATCTCCACTGCGTGCAAGTATCCCACCCACCCAATCCATTCACTTGCAAACCACACGCACCATTCAGACGAACGTCAAGAACACCAATAACGAAAGCAATCACAAAATACCAGAGACAACACTCGTGCTGAAGCTTTAAAGCACGGCTCGCATCCGCTCTTTTATTTTTTACACTGCTAACTGCGGAGTCCTTTAACGAATTCCGCTTAGCCTTCTCACCCTCTTCAAAGTACAGACATGAGCAGCATTGCCGCGACCGTTGCCTTTAAGGCCGGCCGCTGGCCCATTCGTACGCTGGCGCTCGTCTCTGCCTTCGTCTTCGCCGTCTATGTGGCGTCCGTTGAGCTGAACCCCAGCGCGCTGCCCGCGGCTTCGCTGGCCCGCAGCTACCTCGTCGACTCCGCCTCGCACTGGTCCCCTATCAGTGCACAGAGCGACTATCCCGCCGACCTCCCCCACTTCATCGGCTGTTCTGTTGTGTTCCCCGCTCAGCACCGCTACCAGAGCACCCAGACCAGTGACCAGCAGTTGGCTGCCGCGCGCGCCCACGTGGCTGCCGTTCTTGCTGCCGACCTACCGCTGAGCAGCGACCGCGAGAGCGAGAAGACGATGCGCGCCGCCGGCGCCGACGAGTTCTCGCCCGTCGTGTTCCCGGCCGCCCAGCTCAGCGCCGCCCGCGAAAAGCTGAACAGTTTCGAGGTCAACGGCCAGCTGTGGGAGCTCAAGAGTCCGCAGCCGTCGTGGCTCGCGTACTCGCGTTACTACATGACGCGCATCACCGAGCTTGCTCGCGAGGCGTCCTACTTCGACATCGGTCTTATTTCCGCCGGCTGGGCCGGCATGTACTACACGTTCCTCCACCTGTTCTTGCAGCTGCGGACGCTGGGCAGCCGCTCGTTCCTGTTCTTGGCTGCGCTCATGAGCTCCGGCCTCGGCTTCCTGCTTGCCTATGCTGCCACCTCGGCACTGGGCTTCTCGGTCCCCAAACTGGCGCTTGTGCAGGGCCTGCCCTTCCTCGTTCTGGTGGTTGGCTTCAACAACAAAGTGCGTCTCGCACGCGAGGCGCTGCTGAACCCCGAGCAGGTGAGTGCTGCCGAGGCCGTCAAGCGCAGTGTCCAGAGCCAGTTCTTCGGCTTTGCGCGCGAGGCCGCGCTGGAGGCCGGCGTCATGGTTCTGGTTGGTCTCAGCACGTCGATCCCGACCTTGTTTGAGTTCTCGCTGCTCAGCGTGCTCGTGCTCGCTCTGGACCTCGTCCTGCTCGTCACCTTCTTCGCCGCGACCCTCTCCTTGAAGGTCGCGATGGTCCAGGTCGACCGCAACGACGCCGTGCGCCGCGCGCTGCAGGAGGACGGCGTTGCGCGCGACGTCGCGTCGGCGTACGCGGACGAAGTGCTGCACTCGTCACGCGGCGCCCGCGCTGCCAAGTTCACGCGTTTCCGCTGGCTCGGCGGCAGCGTGCGCCTGCTGCTCGTCTTCGCGTTCTTGGCTGTCAACTGGGTCAAGATCGTGCAGTTCCCGATCTCGTTCTCCATCCACGTCTCGGACCTCGCAGACGTTCAGGTCGGCGATGTGGCCCAGCGCCTCCCGGTTCCCGCAATCTTCACCGTGATCCCGGCGCTCCAGTTTGCTCCGGTCACGCGCTCCACCTTCCTGCTGGGCCAAGCTTGGTCGCTGCTGCACTCGGCCCCGGCCACCATGTTTGTGGCGCTGGTGCTGTCCCTTGCGTGCAATGGCTACCTGGCCGGCATGGTCATGCGCCAGAGCAGCATTCCGCTAGTGGTGACGCCTGGCTCGCCGAACGGCGCGGCCAAGGAGGAGCTGGAAGGCATCCCGCTGGGCTCAGCCGGCTCGGCCATCAGCGGCGCTTCGGCTGGTGCGGGTAGTGTTGGCGGTGCCGCGTCGCGTGGCTCGCAGGTTGCTGGTCGCCCGCGCACGACGTCGCTGTCGCTTGGTGGCGATGGCAGTGTTGCGGGCTCGACGCCGCTGCTGTCGCGTGGCTCGACCGGCTCGGCGCTGGCTTCGCACGGAGCTGCCATTGACGAGGAGTACGAGGTGCGCACCGAGGAGGAGTGTGCCTTGATTCTGAAGAACGGCGGCGCGCCGACGCTGAACAACGAGGAGCTCATTGGTCTGGCCGTGTCCGGCAAGCTGCCGCTCTACGCGCTGGAGAAGCAGCTGAAGGACACGACGCGTGCGGTTGTGGTGCGTCGCGCGGCGGTGTCGCGCCTCTCCACGACGCAGACGCTGGAGTCGAGCGACCTGCCGTGGAAGGACTATAACTACGACCGTGTGCTGGGCGCCTGCTGCGAGAACGTGATCGGCGTGATGCCGCTGCCGCTCGGCGTTGCCGGGCCCGTGATCATTGACGGTGAGGAGTTCTATCTGCCGATGGCCACCACCGAGGGCGTGCTGGTCGCGTCTACGATGCGCGGCTGCAAAGCGCTGAACGCCGGCGGCGGTGTCGCCACGGAGATCCTTGGTGACGGCATGACGCGTGGCCCCTGCGTCACGTTCAGCCGCGCGTCGCGTGCGGCGGCGTGCAAGATTTTCCTCGACAGCGATGAGGGCTACAAGGCGATGGAGCGTGCGTTTAACTCGACGTCTCGCTTTGCGCGCCTGACCGCCCTAAAGACGAGTCAGGCCGGCGTGTTCCTGTACATCCGCTTCCGCGCCCAGACCGGCGACGCGATGGGCATGAACATGATCTCGAAGGGCACGGAGCGCGCCTTGCAGGTGCTTGCCGAAGAGTGCGGCTTCGAAGACATGACGATTGTGAGTGTGAGCGGCAACTTCTGCACCGACAAGAAGGCCGCGGCTATCAACTGGATTGAGGGCCGTGGCAAGAGCGTCGTGGCAGAGGCCATCGTTCCCGGCGACAAGGTGCGCTCGATTCTCAAGACGGGCGTGGACGAGTTGGTGGAGCTGAACATGGCCAAGAACCTCGTGGGATCGAGCATGGCTGGCGCGATGGGCGGATTCAACGCCCACGCCGCGAACCTCGTGGCTGCGGTGTTCTTGGCGACGGGCCAGGACCCCGCACAGGTGGTCGAGGGCTCGAACTGCATGACGCTCATGAGCAACGTCGACGGTGATCTGCAGATCTCGGTGACCATGCCCTCGCTCGAGGTGGGCACGATCGGCGGAGGCACGATTCTCGAGCCGCAGGCGGCTATGCTGAACATGCTCGGCGTTCGCGGACCCAACGTCAACAGCCCGGGCGATAACGCGCGTCAGCTTGCGCGCATTGTCGCCACGGCAGTGCTGGCGGGTGAGCTTTCCCTCAACTCTGCGCTTGCTGCGGGTCACCTCGTCAAGTCCCACATGGAGCACAACCGTGCCAAACCCGCCAAATGAGCGTCCACTAATATCATGGCTGTTTTTTCTAAATCGTCTAGGACAGCCCACAACACCAGACCAGCTATTTTGGCCCTCCGTTGCGGACTTGCCCCTGACATAGAGCCCCATAGGCTAATAGCCGACCTTTGTATTCGCTCAGTAACGGGAAATCTACTTGTATTAATTATTATATATTATAGCCATGCTTGCATAGCTTCATTCTTCAATATCACAGACGCGACGATAATACTCAGGCCGGATAAGGGACAGGGGTCCACGATTGGCTCGGAATTTCTCGTGACTTTTAGTCGGGTGCGGTATTATTAGGCGGTACTCACCGCCTTCGATTATTTTTTTAATTATTATTATCGTATAAAATGCCGTAGACGTTCTCGAGTCCCGAGCTTACCTCCCCTGGTCGACATAACTATTCTGCAATCCCAAAGATAATATTATACTATGATCATCGTGTTGCTCGCCTCGAATATCCGGTTTGAGTAGGCAATTATCGCCATCTGCGGGATGTCTGGGGAGTCCGCATGAGTCTGAAACATGCATACTCGTAATTTGCGGGTCATATGCAGATTGGTGATGCCAAACCCGGGTACGCTGCATAATCCAACAGGGTCGAGGGACTTTTTGCGAGCGATAAGTCTGAATGATAACGGTAGAGGAGAGAGGGGCATGTCAAGTGGTGGTACAGGAGGGTACTTCGATTGGGTTCGGGCATCGGTTGGGACTTTGCTGCTAAGGAGATAAGATAAGTGGTGGGTCGCAAGTACACTGAACCCTTCATGCAACATGTTTTATGCATCACGCGGCATGAAAACCGTTGGAAACACAATAGAGGGGAAACTCCCCTCATCACGGGACCCGCACAAATAAGAGCCATCGCAGCCGTATGAGCATTTTAGCGGTGAGCTGAAGTACAGCTCAGAAAATGATTTACTCGACTTCTCGATAGATTAAACTCAATATAGTGTCATTTTACCACTCCCGCAGAGTAATTAATTATTTCCGGAAGCGCCTCAGCTTGATTTCCTGAAATTCCCGGACGTTCCCTAAATGTATGCAGCATAGACGAGTTTCACAAGTGGCGCATGATGACTCGTGCTATCTTAGATAAACGCTACCTCTATGATTAAGCCGATCGGTCGGCTGATAGGCCAGCCATGAGGGCCACCGTGCGTAACGCTCGAGCGACATCGGTCGCAGACTGATCCAGGCCATTATAGTGTTCAAAAAAAAAGGCGATCTACTCATAATAATGTAACATGACTAAATGTGAGCTCTGGGTGTAGAATACTATTCCAGAAGGCTTTACTTGATCTGAGTCCCGATAATGGCCTCAATTAGAGGCCCACCTTTTTCGCGATCCTGATTCGGCGCTCCGCAAATGGTAAGGCAAAACGATTCGACAGGGGTCGCGGGTGGGCAGGTCACGCCCGAATGTGACACCGTCCATGCATGGATGCGCACTGTTGTGAGGAGTTGTTTCGTCCCAGGCCTCTCTTCCAGTAGGTCAGTGCGCAGATAAGCGATAGTGTTTAGGGCGGAGAATTTGACCTCTTAGCACGTGATCTAATTCTAGCTTTCTAGCCTGCATAATCGCTCACCGCAGGAGCCACCACCGTGCTTGGCTTCCAACGGAATCTGATACTTTCTTTAGCCTGAAAACAATTTGATACCAGCAAAAGGAAACAGATTCGTGTCTCTTATGATGAGACTAAGCTGGCTACCTATATTGATAAAATAGATATATTCTATGCATATTTATTTTAAGAACCCGCATGGATAACCGCCAGGAAGAATAATTCTGAAACAGTCCCGAGATGACACGCGTCTAACTTATCGATATATCAATGCCAGCGTCACCCACGTGCGGGGCAGAGTTACGAAGTTATACGCGAGACACTCTAGAAGACTGCGGCACTTTTGACTGCTTGTGTTTAGGCGCCGATAACCAGAGATCGCTTTTAAGCGCGTGTGGAATTGATAGTGAGCCCTAGCGACCTAAATCGGGGAGCAACAGCTACGGAGGAAATAATGGAAAAGGGTGGGGGTCGGAGAAACGTGGCTGACTGCGGATCACGCTGCATTTAGCGGGGTGTGGAATCTCCTAGGTTTGTGTAGATCGGGTCTGCCGGGAGAGTACCCGGAAGAAACCCCCTGCACGATGTTATCGCGCGGGGGAGGCGTCGCCCGGGCAAGACACGAACCGAATATCTTTTGTAAAACTATCTATCTAGTGAAAATCGGAAATCGGAACGGGCGTGCATGCAATATGGTCTATCTTAGCAGTGATCTGGGTCCGCCGCGATCGGCCCTTTTTTTTTCCTCGAAGCAACCTGTGCGCCATGCAAAACGCCTTCCTTCCCTTCGCGGACGGGGGGAATGGGGTTCATCGCGCTCATTCGCCTCGGACCTTAGTGTGGTTAGGGCACAATATCGGATTTCTTGTTGGCGACCTGGGTCGCGACCTTATCACCGCGCACGCACGCAAGCCATTTTGTTGTTGGCCCTGAAACTTCAGCCTGGGCGGGCGCCCCCCATCCTTCGCTGCCCTTTTTTTTTTCCCTTAGTCAGGTACCCACTATCAGCTTATCACAACGTTCGTGGCGAGAGGGCAGACACCTACGCACACCGAACGAAAAAAAGTCACCATAAAACCAAGCTGTTCGGTATTTGCGCGCGAAAAGTCTTGCACTCTTGTGACACCAATCCTCGATCTGATCACTTTTCCGAACCTTCCGCCACGTCCTAAAGCACCTGTGAACGAACCGATCGCTTGAGGTGGTTTCGATTGGCCGCTTTTGATAATAGTGTTGGCAGAACAGCGAAGTTAAAGAATCACACATCCCGACGCACGGTCCCGTACGCACCAGCACGCACCGCACCTCACGTCTCGACGAGAACCGGGGTCAGCATTCCGACACGTCAGCCCGCGTTGTCCCTCATCTGTGTCTAATCAACTGGTTTGGTTCAGGTCCGAAGTAGGTCCCGATACCTGTCCACAGACACCGACTGTCGCATTCATCAGACCGTTATAACCTGGCCTGACAAGTTTTCCCGGTGTAGCATCTCTTTCACAGCAACTCCGAGTCCACTTATCTCTCAACCGAGAAGGAAGCCCACATTTGTCCCCAACCCCTCCTTCTAAAAAAAATCGTGCCAAAGGAAAACGAGCTCCAGAGCATCTTTTAATACTTCACACACACACACATGACTGGTACCACTTTTGCAGAAAACATGGTCCCTCCGAACAGCCAGCCTCCTCAGGCGCCCGATCCGTCGGCGGCTGAGGCGCTGCTCGCGGTGAGCCACGGTGGATTCGTCCTGCCTGCCCACGCGCGAACACCCTCAGCGGCTCCGCCCAGTCAGGTAAGCAATCAGCCCAGCGCCGCGCCGAGCCCTGCTGTGCAGTCACCGGCCGCTCAGAACACTGCGGTGCCGAATTCAGCGGTGGCAAGTCCGACTCCTCAACCCGGGCAACCGGCGGGAGCTGCTGGAACCTACACGTCGCTAAATGGTGTTGCGAGCCCTGCCGGAGTTTCCAGCAACGGTGTTTCCAGTCCTAGCGCACAGAGCGTACAGAGCGGTCAGAGTCTACAGAGTCCCGCGCAGCCTACACAAGGCGTTGCCCAGCCTGATGCGCAGCCCGGCACGCAGGCTGCTAACGGCCAGAGTCCTGCTGCCCAGCGCCAGGCACCCGGTACGCCGGGCCAAACCGCCCAGAGTCCTGTCTACATGCAGCCACTACCGCCTCTGCCGAAGTCTCTCCAGAACCCGCCGCCGCCGATGATGGTGCTCACACCGCAGAACGGCAGCCAGCCGATGAGCCAGCTGGGGAGCCAGAACGGCAGCCAGGCTCCGAGTCAGACGGGCACGCCGCTGACCGCGCCTGCCGGCCTGCCTCAGCAGCCAGATGCGCAGCAACAGGCACAGGCTCAGCAGCAGCAGCAGCAGACGCAGATGGCACAGCAGCTTCAACAACCTCAGCAGACACCCCAGCAGCCGCCGCAGCCGCCGCAGCCGCCGCAGACATTCCAGCCGACGCTCCAGCCGCCGATGCAGCAGCCTCAACATCAGCAGGTGCCACCGCAGCAATACATGCCCCAGCCGATGCAGCAGATGGCGCCCCCGCAGCTAGTACGGCAGGCCCCAGGCCAGCCCCAGGCTGCTCCGGGCCAGATGCAGGGCCAGATTCCCGGCCAGATTCCCGGCCAGCCCGGCCAGATTCCCGGCCAGCCCGGCCAAATGGGCCCGAACCTGAATGGTCTTGGCCCCGTTCCTGGCGGCCCGACGGCTCCCGGTGGAGCTGCTGCCGGCGTGCCGGGCGAAGGCGGGATCAAGAACGAAGGCACCGACGAGTTGAAGGACGGCGACGTGCCTTTGTTCAGGCGGCGGCCCGTGCCGGCGTACACGATCCAGATACAGCCCGGCGTGACGATGTGCCAGAACTGCTTGACGACGACGACGCCGCTGTGGCGCCGCGACGAGAACGGCGCGATCATGTGCAACGCGTGCGGCCTCTTCCTCAAGCTGCACGGCCGACGGCGCCCGATCAGCTTGAAAACCGACGTCATCAAGTCGCGCAACCGCAGCAACCGCCACCAGCGCGTGGACGGCGTCGCCGCGAAGAAGCGCGGCCCGCCGGCCGACAAGCCGAAGTCCTCGCAGGGAACCGGAACTCCCTTGGGCACGCCTGGTCCGACAATCGACCGCGTGCTGCCGCAGGTCGCCCAGCCGCGGACCATGCCGCAGAACGGCGGCGTGGCCGAGTCGCGCGGCGGCATCCCCGGCGCTGGCCTCATATCCGGCGTCAGCGGGCCGCGGCAGTCGGCGCCACAGACCGTGGCGTACGGCACGGCGCACACACTGGACGGCGCGCCGAAGTACGTGACGCCCGGCCAGCCGCAGCCCGGAATGCCGCAAGCTGCGGCGGCTGCGCCGGGTGTGCCTGGCCAGCCTGGCCAAGTAGCAGCGGCCACGCCGGGCCAACCCACGCCGGGACAGCCTCAGCCGGGCCAAACCGCACAGGCGGTACCGGGCCAGCCGGCACAGCCGCAAACGCAGCCGGGTCAGCCTCAGGCGCAGCAGCCCGGCCAGCCCGGCCAGCCCGCGCCCGGCCAGCCGCAGTACCTGCACCCGAGCCAGTTCCCCGGGCGTGCGCTGGGATACGCGCCGTCGCCGTACGGCCCCGTGCCGGTGCAGATGGTCTATCCTGCGAGCCCCGCGCTGAGCCCGTACGTGAACGGGACGCCGCACCCCATGCTGATTGGCGGCCAGCTCGGACAGCCGCTGACGCCGGCGATGGCGGGCCAGCTCGGCGTGCAAGGCCAGATCCCCGGCCAGCAGCTGAGCGTGCCCGGTGTGGGCGGCGGCCCGACGCCGCTGCCACCAGGAATACTTGCCGGCACGATGATGCACCCTATGAGCCCACAGGCCGTGGCCCAGACCCAACCTTTTCCGCTTGGCCAGCTGCGTGGCGCTATGAGTGAGCAGCTGCTGCCGCGGTCCCCCGAAAGCGCCGAACGCATCCCGTGCCTGACGCAGGTACCGGTGGCACAGTTCCAGCGGTCGCAGCTCGCCCAGCAGGAGCGCGACAACATACTGGGCGTGACGAGCCAGCCGATGAGCCAGCCGGCCGCCCCGGCACCGAGCCAAGCGCCGGCCCCGGCCGTGCACGGCACCCCCCTCCTGAGGCCACAAGGCTCACCGACCCACACGCCCTCCCACTCCACGCACACGCCGTCGCACCTGACGCCGACGCACGCGACGCCCGCGCAGTCACAAGCGGCGTCGCAGGCAGCCTCGCAAGCACCCTCACAGTCGGCGTCGCAGACGGCGTCGCAGGCGCCGTCGCAGCACCAGAGCCCCGGCACGGCCGCGGCGCAGCTGACGCCGAAGGCCGACGAAGCCGACCGCACGGGCCGGGACAGCCCGCGCGGCGACGACAGCCTAGCGCTACTGACGCGCGTGAGCGAGCTGGAGCTCGTGAACGACCTTTTGAAGCGCCGCGTGCAGGACTTGGAGGCCGCGGAGGCCCAGGCGCGGCAGGAGTCAGAGACACTCAAGCGCAAGCTCGCGGATATGGCCACGTCGCCGCCCAGTTCGGGCTCGACGCCGGCCGCCGAGACGGACGCCAAACGAGCGAAGGTCATGGAGCGAGTATAGCATGTATATACCTAATGAGCAGTATACCTAATGAGCTATGAGCATTGCCGAGATTATATAACATACGTACCAGAACGCTTCGCCTCGGTCTGGGCCCTTCATCATTGAAGTCATGGCCCAGCCATGGTGTGGGTGTCTAGGTGTGGGTGTCTAGGTGTGGGTGTCTAGGTGTGGGTGGTTAGAGTAGTCTAAGTCATTAGTTGATAATAATACATGAAGTGAGCGGGCGTGTGTTGAACTAATAGCCCGTATTCGCGCGCGCTATGCAATGCGGAAATCCGCCATGCTATATGCTATGCGTAAGATGGTTGTTTGTTTTTCAGGTCCAGGTGTTTTCAGGTCCAGTTGTTTTCAGGTCCAGTTTAGACGAGACCCAGGAGGCGGAAGAGGGCCTGGGGGTCGGCGAAGTCGTGGTGCACGATGTTGACGAGCCACCAGTCGCTGGCGATCTCGCGCAGAAAGCGGCTCGACGGCGACTGCGGCGCGTAGATGCGCGCCCACTCGCCGGCAATGCGGAACGCCTCGTCCTTCCACGCGAGGAACGACGTGCCCTCGACGATCGTGGGCTGCACGACCTCCTTGCCGGGAAAGATGCCCCACGTGATGGCGTTCACGTCGTCGGGCGCCGCGTTCGTCACGAGCTCCTGCGTGTGCGAGTCCACCGCGTAGTACGTGGCCTCGTGCGGCGCCACGCGCGCCAGCATGGGCTGCAGGCGCTCGCGCCACACCTCCGGCGCCACCATCAGCTCGAGGTTCGCCTTCTGGAACACGTAGCCGTGCGCAGGGCCCCACCCGTACACGGGGTCGGCCGACGCGACCATGTTGAGCGCGGGCTGCGAGTTGATGCTGAACCACGCCGTGCTGCCGTCGTTGATGCGCCGCAGCTCGTCGCTGATCGCCACGACCTCGTCCGCCGCGGGCGAGTCCGACCACGGCAGCGACCCGATCTCGTTCGTGAGGTACCGCACCACAAGCCGGCCCACGTCCGCAGCGCTCGTGGGGTAGCCCCAGCGCGCCTGCGCGGCCGAGCTCGACAGCTTCAGCAGCACGTCGAGCTCGTTCAGCTGGTTGAACGCGGGCGAGCGGCTGTCGCCCCAGCGCCCGTTCGGGAACTCGTCCCACGTCGCCGTGCGCGAGATGTAGCTCGTCGGCCGGTTGCGCCAGTGGATCGGCTTCACCGTGCTCAGCGACGAGCTGCGGCGCAGGCGCGAGCGGCCGGCGGGCGGCGTCGGCGCGGGCAGCGAGCCGGCAGCGCCGCACTCAGTCACCGCCGAGCTAGCGGCGCCGGCATCCGAGCTAGTATCGTGGGAAGTGGCGTGGGAGCCGGTGCTGCCTTCGGCCGCGTTGCGCGCGCCGGCACTGCCCTCACCCGCATCGTCCTCCACGGCCGTGCTGTCGCCCGCCAAAGCCGAGCCCAGCGCGTCGGCCAGCCGGGCCTTCTTCGGGGTCGGCGGCGATTCGTCCATGTCCACGAGGCCCAGTGCATCGAGCGTCATGACGGGCGACTTCTCGAGGTTCATGGTGTAGAAGTGCAGGTGGTCGACGTCGGTGCGCGCGACGATGTCGCGGCACATCTCGGCGACGAGCTGCGTGCCGCGGTCGCGCACCGCGGCGTCGTCGTGTTTGAGCGGCTCGAGCGCGGCGAGCCACGCGGCGGGCAGGTCGATCTGGCACCACCGCGCGCGGCGCAGAAACGACGACCAGCCGCTCACCGGCATGATGCCTGGCACGATCGGCACGGTGATGCCGGCCGCGCGAACAGCCTGGCACCACTCCACAAAGATGTCGACGTTGTAGAACATCTGCGTCACAATCAAGTCGGCGCCCGCGTCGCACTTCTCCTTGAGGTAGCTCAAGAGCTTCTCCGGATCGGGCTCCTCGGGGTGGCCTTCGGGGTACCCGGCAACGGCAATCGTCATTTCCTGGCCGTACGTGCGGCGGATGTGCTGGATCAGGTCGCGCGCGTAGTTGAATTCGAACGGCTCGCTGGCGCTGCTGGCATCGGCCATGACCGCATCATCCTGCGGCGTCTCGCTCGGCTCGCGCGTCGGCTTGTCGCCCCGAAGCGCCAGAATATTGCGACACCCGGAGTTGTACGCCGCCTTGAGCGCCGCATCAACCTCGTCCACAGACATCCCGACACAGGTCATGTGCATGCATGTGTCGACGCCGATCTCCCGCTCACACACGTCAACGAGCTCGAGCGTCGTGTCGGCAGAACTCGAGCCGCCGGCGTTCCACGTGATGTCGACAAACAGCGGTCCGAGCTTGACCATGCGGTTGATGCGGTCCACGAGGTTCAGCACGCCCTGCTCCGTTTTCGGGCAGAAGTACTCGAGCGAGTACGACACGGGCTGTGTGCGCTGCTGCAGCTTGTCGCTGATCTTCATCCCTGGCGTCGAAGTACGTTTCTAGTGTCTCGCTAGGCTTTTTTTCGTGCCCGATCGTCAACAATTCTCAGCTATCGAGATTTAAGTTCACGCTAAACTTCCTCGAGGGTCCAGGGGGGGATATGTGGTTCCGCTCTGCCCAAGCGTACGCTTATCGCTGCGGCTTTTCTTTCCCCCCGAACGCAGAACCATGACACATTTTTCAAATTCCCGTCATACTGCTAGTATATCGCTGAGCGTCGTTGACTGGATTTTAATCATACCCGTGCCCACCTAGCTGGGATCCGTTAAGGTTGAGGATAGCCGGCTTGAGATTACCCAACCGACGACCCACCTTGAGGTTTCCTTCTCGGCCACCAGCTCAATCACACTCAGTGCAACGTTTGATCCGCATCGTTAGACACCCACACACCCTGCTTCGACAATATTTTCCACATCTGACTCCGGATCTAATGACGAAGACAAAAATGCTATGCAGTCATAGTCATCGATGAAAGCATGCAGTAATATCTCAAGATATAGTCCAAATATTATATAGCAAGGTGTCACTTCATTCAATTTAGTGGCTGAGTGCTCGTTATCTACACTGGGTACCCGAATCGTTGTCATCTCAACGAGTTTTGTAGCCCAAGAGGTCCGGAATGCGGATAGAACAGGGCGGGGAAATGCTGGGAGCCCTGCATCCGGGCCGAACCCTCGTGTCTAGGACGCATCGAATCCGGAAGCTGCATGCACCACGTGGGAAGATCGGCCGCCGGGCAGCCACTCAGGACGAGGATGATTGTCATGCGGTTGCATGCGTAAATAAAGGATGCTGTTTATCTGCAGCTAAGACCGCATTATCGCTTATTCTCGGTCAATTGCTGCCAACACGTGCGAAATGCCGGCATAGTATAGCCGCCGGCTCCCGAACTATAAATTAGCCGGCCAGAATTGCTGGATCACTAGAATCACTCTCGCCATCCACTAATACCTACTTCCCTTCGGGCTCAATCGAACCTCACAGAAGACTTCGAGAAAAAACAATGCTGCTCCTAGCTCTTACTGCGACGCTTGCCATTCTGGTGAGTGCCGCCTACACTCCCTGGCGCTTTATTGGGTACAATCACAATCCTTGGCCCAATAAGCCCGCAGATCTGACAACACCGCTTGGTATTCGCCTGGGTCTTGGGTCGCCGAGCTCGATGAAGGTCGGCTGGTCCACGTTCCAGCAGCCCACCGAGGTGTGTGTTTCCTTCGGCACCTCGGCCAGCAGCCTGAACCAGACGGCGTGTGCGAACGAGTCCACGACGTACGAAACGTCCCGCACCTGGTTCACGAGCGTCGAGCTCACCGGGCTGCAGCCTGCCACCCAGTACTTCTACAAGATCCACTCGAGCAACTCCACGACCTACAACTTCACTTCGGGCCTGGCTCCTGGTGACAAGAGCCCCTTCAGCTTTGCGATCGCGGCCGACATGGGTCTGCACGGCCCCGACGGCTACGAGATTCAGGCCCCGCAGCAGGCGGCGAACGACTCGAACCTGATGGACCCGAACGACTACCACATTTCGGCGGTCCGGCTCGCGGAGATGGTTGACCAGAGCAACGTGCACCTCATTGTGCACCCTGGCGACTTTGCGTACGCCGACGACTCGAAGTCGAACGAGAACGACTTGGCTCACGGCGGCCTGGCGGTCTACGAGGCGCTGCTCGAGCAGTTCTACACCCAGCTGTCCCAGGTCTCGCGCAAGGTGGCGTACATGGTGGGTCCCGGCAACCACGAGGCCGCGTGCGAGGAGGAGAAGCTCACGAACATGAAGTGCCCCAAGGGCCAGAACAACTTCACGGACTTCCGCTACCGCCACGGCGGCGTGATGCCCAGTGGCTTTGCCAGCACGTCGTCGAACGCGTCGGTGCGGGCGCTGCGCGACGAGGCAAACAACCTCGCGGTGTCGCCGATGTGGTACTCGTTCGACTACGGCCAGGTGCACTACGTGATGTTCAACACGGAGACGGACTTCAAGAACGCGCCTGACCAGACGGGCAGCCGGGCCGACGACAGCTACGAGCTTGTGGAGGGCCCGTTCGGCCTGCCGCACCAGCAGCAGCGCTGGCTCGAGGCGGATCTGGCGTCCGTGGACCGCACGGTCACGCCGTGGGTGTTTGTGTACGGACACCGTCCGTGGTACACGAGCAAAGCCACCGAGAACGGCTGCCACTCGTGCCAGGACGCGTTTGAGGACATTTTCTACAAGTACAACGTCGACCTCGCCGTCTTTGGGCACGTGCACAACTCCCAGCGTTACCTGCCGATGTACGCCGGCGTGCCCGACCCCAACGCATACAACAACCCGCACTTCCCGACGTACCTCGTGGCGGGCGGCTCCGGAAACATTGAGGGCACCTATGCCGTGTCGGACGACCCGAACGACAACGTCGGCCTCGAGTGGCACTCGACGTACTACGCCGTCGTGCGTGTCGATGTGATCAGCGCGGAGGACATCCGCATCACCTACGTGCGCTCTTCGGACGGCAAGGAGCTCGACAGCATTGTCCTGCACCGCGAGCACAACGAGGCTTTCCCCCGTAACCTGTAATACCCAAGTAGTGTCCAATAGTGTACCAAGTAATGTAATACCAAGTAGTGTAATACCAAATAGTGTAATACCGAGTTTATTGTACTCCAGCCAAACAGCCAAATTGAGTAACTAGTGCTTTCCCTGATTCGGGGGATTGTGAGATTCGGGCGATTGTGAGATTGTGTGAAAATTATTATACTATTATTACTTCAATTAATTATATATTTCATTATATTCGTCTTCTAGTAGACGCCCTGCTTGCGCGATTCCTCAACCATGTCGTGGAACTCGCCCTTCTGGCGCATGAGCGCCTCCGGCGTGTCCTTCTCAATGAGCACGCCGCCGCGGCCCAGCACCATGATCTCGTCGTAGTCCATGATGGTCTTGAGACGGTGCGCGATGGTGATGACGGTGCAGTCTTTGAACTGGTTGCGCACGATGTCTTGGATGGTGGCATCAGTCTCGTCGTCGACGGCGGCCGTAGCCTCGTCGAGCACGATGATCTTAGCCCGGCGGAGCAGCGCGCGCGCCAGAGCGACGAGCTGGCGCTCGCCGAGACTGAAGTTGGCGCCGTCCGTAGCCACGCGCGTGTCGAGCGACAACGGGCGCGATGGGCGACTCGTAAGGTTTCCGGAGCTTTGCAGCGCCTCCCACATCTGCTGGTCGTTGTAGCGGCCCGCCGGATCGAGGTTCGAGCGCAGCGTGCCGCCGAACAGCACCGGCTCTTGCGGGATGATGAAGAGAGCCTGGCGCAACGTTTCCAGCGGAATATCGGCAATGTCGACGCCGTCAATGTTCACAGAGCCGCCGCTGAGGTCCAGGAAGTGGAACAGCGCGCTGATGATACTGGACTTGCCAGCACCCGTGCGGCCACAGATTCCCAGCTTCTTGCCGCCGGCAAGCTCGAATGTAAGACCGCTTAGCGCCATCGGAAGCTCGGGGCGGTAGCGCATATCCACGTTGTTAAACTGGATGCGGCCCTCCGTGGGCTTCCAGTCAGCGAGTTCCTTCCGGAAGCGCGGGTTGTCGAACTCGGACTTGAGTTCGCGGCCATAGGCATACAGACGCTCCACGGAGTTCAGCTCGTTCTCAAGCAAACCGATTCGCGGAATCAGGAACAACATGGACTGGAAAACTGACGGGAACATCGAGAGCACAGTACCGAAGGACGATTGACTCAGATGGTAGCCGCCCAGACCGCATACGAGCAGCGACACGAGCATCGTCGTGACCAGAATGAGGCCACTGCGAAGGCCTACCCATGAGATGGCGCCATGTGTAACGTAGGTAGCGGCAATGACGTCATCGCTAGCTTTGGTGAGCTCGTTGCGGTAGTACTCGGTGACGCCAAACTGCGTGATGACGGAAGAGCCTTCCGTGCACTCGCCAATTTCGCTGAAGAAGCGTGCATCGTACATCTGGCGAACTCGGTTGTAGTCTCGCGACGATGTTCGATAGTACGTTGTCACCACCCCCACCACGAGTATAACAGGGACTAGAGTCAAGATCGCCCAGGGAATGTACACAAACAGCGTAACCATGCTGGCAACCTCCTCTAAAAAGAAGCTCGTCGCAATATACACGTTGAGTGGAAGCGTCGAGTCCAAGTTCGTCAGGTCTTCCGTGAACCGATTCATGATCCGACCGAGCGGATTGCGGTAATGGAAGTCCATGTAAGTCTGCATGCAGCCGTCCAACGCGTCCATAAACATCGTGGTCGACGAGCTAGTGATCAAATACATCAGCGTCACGCCCCACATAGCAGTGGTTATGAGTAATGTCATGAGAACGCCGCAGTATATGCCTTCGTAATCAGAACTGGACAGATGCCAGCGCCCGCCCGTCCACCAGCCCAGAGTCACGTTGATCAACGCCTGCGAAGTTTCCGAAATAAGTAGCCACAGAAACATAAGAATGAACAGAACACGGCCCTTGGAGGATTTGAACCCGAGATATGTGAGATACGAATCAAATTCCGCCGAACCAATTTTCTTGAGATCCTCATCAAGCGCCTTTTGCTCAACCATGTTCTCGACATCGATACTGACGAATGACGCCTTAGTCTTCGTGGGGACCAGCGCTTCAGCGGTTTTGACTGCAGCCGCTTGTTTCTGAGCAGCCTTCTTTCTCGCCTCCAACGCCAGCGCGATGTTGCTAGTCTCTGGCGCTAGATTCACACCTTCTTCATGAGAATTGAAGACGGCTCTCCCAGACTCGGCGACAGCCCGGTGTGACGCCTCCACATCGTCGTGCTGGATTTGCGCAATTATGGCATCATGATCGTGCTTCGCTGCAGCATCCATTTCCTTCTCGTGCGCCATGGCCGCGTCATTGGCGAGCACTTCTGCCGGAGTCTCCGGACCATCATCAACATGTTCATCGTCAGAAGCAGTAATGAGCTCAGCCATCATACGAGTCGTGTTCTCATCGACTTGCACGCGCGCCGTCTCACCCGAATGGAAATGCAGCACCGTGTCTTGCGGAGCAGCCTGCGTGAGGGTGCCGGTGCCGTCGAGCGACAGTATCGAGTCGGCATATGCGAACCAGCTTACGGAGTTGGTCGACATGACGATCGTGAGTCCCTCATTGCGCACCAGCTTCACGAGCTGGCTGAAAATGTGGTTGGAGACGTGGACATCCATGGCACTCAACACATCGTCCAATACCAACACGTCACTCTTTGAGTACAGGGCACGAGCGAGCGCCAGGCGCGCGCGCTGACCACCACTGAGCGTGACGCCGTTCTCGCCAATCTCTGTGCGGTCGCTGTTGTCGTACATCTCGAAGTCGGACTTCAGCGAGCATATCTTGATGACCTTCGCGTACCGCTCGCGGTCGTACGGTAGGCCGAACACAATGCTGTCGCGAATCTGGCCGCTGTGGTTCCAGTTCGTCATCGATGCGCGCACTACGACGTCAGGGTCACGCTGGAACTCGCCGCTGAAAATCGGAATCCCATCGAGCAGCGCCTGGAGCAGCGAGGTTTTGCCGCTGCCAACAGGGCCGACCACGAGATTCAGCGTACCGCGCTTGATGGCGATGTTCACGTCGCGGATGATGGAGATGGTCTTTCCATTATCATCTTCGAGGCCATCGTGGTAGTGAGCCGAGGCCATGGACGATCCGCCCGACATCACAGAGTGAGCTTCTCCTTCCTTCGTAGGCTTGACGTCCTGGTCATCACCATCGCTTGCGCGCGAGTCGATTTTCTCCGCGTCCGATGATGACCCCCGCTTAGCCTCGTCAGCAGTCACCTTACCGTCTGCCGTCGAGACGTTACCTTCGCCTTCTTCCGGTTCATCGATCATTCCCGCCATTCCTCCAGATTGCCCACTCTTGTCAACGGGACGCCAGCCGAACTCGCACTTGTCCATCTTATAGATAAGACCCTCTGCTTTGGATTCAGCGCTGAGGGGCACCGACTGGTCCTCCTGGTCTTGTAGGTCGTAAAACATACCCACTCGCTTTAAAGCAACGTAAAAGTCAACCATGTTCTTCATATAGGTGATTAGAGAGCTCAGCCCATTGTAGAGAGCGATGAAAGCCGAAAGAGCGGGAAAAGCCTCGCTGGTTTGCATCGAATGATTTAGACGGAGCTTGATGGCAAAGACCATAATACCGGCGAGGTACGGCGACACGCCGCCAAGACCAATTGCGATCTCCTCCAAAAAGTATCCCCAACGGATATATCGGGTCTCCACTAAACGCGCCTTCTTGATCATGCGCGTGATAGCCTTCTCCCAGCCATAAAACTTCACAATGTCCATGTGAGCGATGGTCTCACGCGTCACCGCAATTCGACGATCCTGTTGTACCGACGAGGCTTCGCGGAACTTGGATAGATACCGTGCGGCAATAGATGTGATTCCAAGGCATACCAGTAACAGCAAGATACCGAGCAACGCCCAGGCGCCCTGGAGCCAGATGACGATGCCAGTCGTGCCACCAATGGTGATGAAGGTGGCCACCAATGCCGGTAAGAAATTGAGGAATTCACTCATACGACGAGTATCCGAGGTCATGATGGATAGCAGCTTGCCAACAGTAAAGTTCGCGCGCTCTTGCGCCGAGATGCGCAACAGCTTGTCGTGCATTACGCCCATCAGTGTCTGTTTAGTGCGCTCGGCGTTGATCTTGTTGCACCACGATGATCGGAACTGAAAGACCACTGCTACGACTTCAAGAGCGGCGTACCCAATAATCCAGCCGACCACGGGGCCTTTATCGCCGTGAAAGTCATGCGCAACAAGCTTCCCAGTCTCCAGCAAAATTCGATTCATGAATACTGTAGACACTACTGATGCAGCGTTACTAACCGAAGGGTAGACGATTCCTTGTAAATATGTCCACTTAAAGGCGTGGAAAGTACCCCTCAGTTCTGCGTTTTTCTGGTCTGGGTGCTTATGCACGTATTCGCGAACTTTGCGGATCGAGTGTTCCGTCTTATCACCCTCACGGATCAACGGGACATCATCGGCTTGTGCCACACGGTCGAAAGCTGTACGCATAAAAGGTGTCACCCAGGTCGTAAACCACAACTGAAGCGGGTTGATGTTGTCTAGAAGGTCCTTACGTTCCGTGGGGAGCGGCTCGGCTTTTCTGCTGAGTAGAAAGCGCGTGTACCGATTATGCGGCTGAAGAATCATCCGGCCTTCGGTGGCGCTACCATACTGGACAGTCATGTTGATTGATGTTAAGCCGTAGTATTGTTCCTGCCACTGTGATTCCGTGTTACTATGTTAAGCGCGATGTGATGCCTTTGAGGACAATAATTAGTTTCTTGAGTCGAGGAACCACTGAAACGGTCGCTCAGCGATGTGGCGCTTGGCCTTCACAAAGTGCTGAAAGACGGGTCGTGGCTTTAAGTCTCGGGCAGTCTCTGTGGCACAGCAGGTTACTCGTTTCCCAACTGTTCCGTAGCTGGATGATCACTGAATGAGCTTAGTCTTAGTAAAACAACAACTGTCGTCACACTGTTACCGGAGATCGAGCTGCCCTGCAATATATATATTTGGGGTGGATCTATCCACGAAATGTCGGAAGCGTCAGATAAGACTTTCGAGGTAGGGTTATCTGAGCGGAGCGGTCCTCTGCTAAGATAAGCTATACAGCAGTGCATAAGTAACCAAACAAGGCGCGTGGCATTGTCAATAAAAGACTCTGGATAAAGCCAGTATAGTAAGCAGTACAAATATTCAGTTTTATATTTTTCCGTAGCCATGGAGCCTTATATTCTGTCCCCAAAGTGGCGTTAGCAGACCAATTGTTGTGACTCCGCGCACTGTCTTCCCCCGCCCTGAGCACGTAAACCCTAGTGCCATTGATGAGAAATCTTCGATCTGCACTCTGGTCCTCGAGACCTGCAGTGAAGTGTCATCCCGAGTGCCTCGCCCTTGAGCCGCACGATTACGTCGTCGCTTCGCCTTACCACGAAATAGGTGGTGGCTCATCTAAAGCATTCCGCTTGCCCAGCCGCATATTAATGATGAGACCAAAATGTCAGCGCAGATAAAATTAGCGTAAACCAAAATTGATTCGAAAGCGGGCTAGACCTAATATCGTTACCCAACAGAGTGGATGTTAGCTTTACCCCGGCTTGAGGCGTCAAGAATAATTGCGCTCGACCGGTCGGGATCAGGCCACGTTGGGGGTAAGGAACTAATCACGGCAATGCTCTAAACCTGGGTCAGGCGGGCTTGGCCCTAACATGCGCGTCAGAAATCAGTCTCTCCCCGCTGACCCTGCCTGACGCATCGTGATGATTTGGCTAATAGCAGACCCCCACTGCCGGATTTCGCCGCCTGTAAAACTTCTTTGTACCGGATTGGTTCAGCAATACTCAAAGTAGTTCATCTCATTAATAATCGGAAAAATAAATACATTTACTGCATAAGCACTGGTTTCCAATTGGTACGGACTGCGATGCTTTTCAGGATGCTGTACCTAACTTAAAAGCCCAGCCATTAGGGCATCTGCTGGTGTCGCCACGGACATCTCCCCACAATATGCCACTCGAATTTGATCTGGCTCTCATCCTGCCCTCTGGGAGGGGATATAGATAAAGAATCCGCTTTGATTGCCGGGCGCGGCGGCGGTGCAGTCATATCATACGCACCTGGTGTCGATGGCATGCGTCACCCTTGACCCGATACGGGGGATCTCAAGTGGAAGAGTGCATGAGACATGCATGGGCAAGGCAAAATGAGTCCATCCCGGGCCCCTGATAAGCGAACTCGGTCCGTTTATGCGCCGATCCCGTGATGCGCGGCTGCGGTTGGCACGAGCCTTTAAGCGCAGCAATATCGTTGCCGTGGAAAATATGGTAGTTAGATAAATTGTAATCAAGCTAGCACGTGAAGGATTATGTGAAGGCTCATCTGAACTCTTTTCTAGGTAATATCCCTCTAGCCGTAGTTGGCGCCTAAAGGCGCACACCACGTGTGGTGGCTACGCAAATAATATAAAGATTTCGGGTCCTCATCATCGTCATGTGGTCGGTCATGTGGTTTTGTCATGTGGTATATGACATGATATTCACTGGAAGCAGGAATCGCACCGATACCGCATGATTGTGCGGAGATTTGCGAGATAAAAGAATTTGAAGCTCTGATAAGTATAGGAGCGTGATTTTGAACTACAAAGTTCCAACGCTTTGAAGTTATGACAGCAAGTCATGGTAGCTACACCTATGCCCTTGCCCATGGTGCGCAGAGGGCCGACGGCGGCTATCGGATCCGACATCAACAGAGAAAAACCACAGTGAAGCACTAATTTCGTAAACTAATACAAGTTCATCAGAGAAAGAATTGTGTTAATATAAATAGAGAAATCCGGTAATTAAATAGCAACCTTTGTACCGATGCAAGATCGTTGTGTAACGAACGTTTTGAGGGCTGAGCTGGATGTGTGTTAGCGTCTCCGGAATGGCTTTTTTTTATTGTGATTGATTTTTAGGCGGACGAAGTTATCCGTTGCCTTGGCAGTGGAAACTGTAGTGTTTGGTCCAATCGGGCGCATGACAACGCGCTTTGTCTGGCGTTTCGGTTTACTCCGCCGCCATTCGCTGAGATTAGGAGCCGGCACCTCAGTGACGTCTGTGTCATGGGTATTAGGCTCAGCGGAATCGGGGCCAGTACCTGTATCGCCTGAAGGTTCCAACCTTGTGTTAGTATCATCTCTCCGCAAGTCTTGGGCGAACAGCAACTCCGGCTGGTTAATATCGAGTGAAGGCGCCTCCCTGATGATATCACTCACCGATTTCCCACGCACTGGCCGAGTTTTAATGAGCGGAGACTCACCAGATGCTTCTAAAGGTGGCGGAAATAGATTAACACGGTGCAGAAAATAATCCGGTGTCTTTTTGCTGAGCGGCGTTTCCAATAGCACCGACTGGTGGATCGGGGTAGATTGGGGAGACATTGGCGAGCGGGGCACACGTGGTGAACTGGGCAGATCGGCAGAAAAGAGCGAGACAGACGATGAGTCTTGACCCAAAAGAAGAAGCGATGGGTCTGACGAATCGAAACTCGGGTCTTCTTGTTGGACAGAAGGCAAGCGGTTCGAGCCTTGTTTGGTGGGCGTTCGCGGTGAACCGAGCTCGACATCGAATAGCCCCAGCACTCGCCCGCGGAACTGGGGTGTGGGAAATATTTCTTTCAGAGTTGATTTCGATGGCGTTTCCTCAACATCATCGTCCTGTTCCTCGGCGCCATCCTCACCGTTCACGTTATCATCGTCCGTTGCCGAGTCACCGTTGGCCTCGTTTTTCTCACCACTAGCATATGAGGTCTTTGACTTCGCTTTACGTGGCGTTGAAAATCCACTGGAGTGTGGTTTCGCTGCCATGTGAGTAGATTCCACCACGGCTTTTTTGACGGAGCGGTACTTGTGATACAAAGCATAGGCCTCGCGATCGGCTTTCGCGTCCTTAGAAGTAGGTTTTCTGCCGTGCGTGGCCTCGAAATTGCGCTCCCAGTTCTTGACGCTGGTCCGGAGCTTGTGGACATCGTTCACGGTCTCTGTAGCTGCTGCTCCGGTTGGTGGTCCCACTTGTGTATGAGGCGCGGACGAAACTGTAGTCGAGACAATAGCAGGTTGAGACATTGGCGGTGTTGATTGGAGATTTCGGCCGGCCAAGGTCGCTGTCAGGCGATGGCTCTCTCGCTCGATACGTTGTTTGTCTCAGGTGTAGATCTTAATTAAATGTGGTTCAGGGTGAATGGCGGACGCGTCGCAGGGTACAGGGTATTTAATGGCACACTGGAAAATGGCACACTTGAAAATCGGGAACACCAGCCATGACAGTTCCCAAAACCCCTGAAACATACACCTACAAGTAAATAAAAATGTTCAGTATTTTAGTCATTTCGGTTTTGTGCCTTCGCGAGATCGAGGCTCACTTCTGTCTTAGAATTGTTGTCCCACCAACTCCTCCCAACGAGGGAGGTCCCAACGCCGCCCCGGCAGGGCCGGTCACGCCAGCCATAAGTACACCGCGGATATCCAGCCATAGAGCCAGCTACAGATCATAGATCGCAGCCCCTTTTCCGGCACGATTTAGCGAACGCACTGGTCGTCCTGGCAGTCCGACCACCACCGGCCTGATCTCGCTTATCTCTCTCCGTGATCTCGCACATCCGTGAGCGATCCGTGAGCGATCCGTGAGCGATGCTGCGTTCCGTGCACTATGGGCCGCATACCATTGCGCCGTGGTGTCCCGGACGCGGCTACATCGACCGCGAAGCCCGTAACTCGAAGTCTTTCCGCTCACGCGAGCCGCGGAGTGTGTGGCACGGCCTCAACCCTGCAACAGAAGAACTCGGCGAGTACGATCTGCACATCTGCCGCCACTGCTTCCTGTACACGTCCCTGGCCGCGGACCTCGCGTCCCACGAGAAGGTGTGTCGCTACCGCAGCGGCCACCCCGGACGCCTTGTGTATGAGGACTCGCGGTTCCGCTACTACGAAACGAAGCTGACGAGCAAGTCCGATCCAGCCAAGTCTGATCCGACCAAGGCTGACTCGAACAAACCCGACTCGAGCCAGTCTGCCAAGAAAGCTGGGGCCAATGGGACCAAAGGCGGCGCGGAACCCGACAAAACGGAAGACCCCACCGAAAGCAGCCTGAAGCTGTACCTCCAGTGCCTGTCGCTGCTGGGCCACCTCTTCCTGGACACGAAGTCGATCTGCTTTTCGGTGGACGCGTTTGTGTTCTACACGGCGGTAGAGAAGCGCACGGGTTTTGTGGCCGGCTTTTTCTCGAAGGAGAAACACAGCTGGCACAACTACAACCTCGCGTGCATTGTGATTCTGCCGCCGTGGCAGGAGCACGGCCTGGGCCGGCGGCTGATCCGCCTGTCGTACTGGATGATCCATGGCGGCCTGAAGTACGGCTCGCCCGAGAAGCCGCTCAGCGTGCACGGCCAGCGGGCCTACGAGTCGTACTGGCGGCGCCAGATCGCGCAATACGTGGCGCGCCAGCAGCCCGACGAGACGCGGCCGCCGGCGCGCCAAGGCCGCATGCGGCGCACGCGGGCCGCCGCACAGCACGTGAAGCGGCCGCCGCCGCAACTCTCGCTGCGCGACATCGCAAAAGGCACGAAGATCCACCCCAACGACGTGCGCGATGTGATGGAGAAGAGCGGCGCTTTGAGTGACGACGGGCGCATCCTCGTGGCGAAGCTCGTGAACCGAACAAGCCAGCCGCACATCAAACCCGAGGATGAGCTGCAGCGACACTCCTCATGAGATTGGAAACGCTGCGTGAAACGCCGCACGAAATTGGAATCTGCCACATGAATTTTCTAAAATAATTAAGCAATGTCTAAATGTAATGTCTATTTGTTAAGTAATGTGTAAAGGCTCCATAATCCACCAACATGCACCCTCCTGGACCGACCTAGACCTTAGGGTGGATCGCCGGGTGTAGGGCAGGCGGATGCCCGAGAACGCGATCCGCCAGAACGAGCTGGCGCTGCGCCACGCGGGCGTGCGCTCGTGGGCCGAGCTGGAGAGCCTGCTTGCCGGCGACCGCTACGACAGTTTGGACCTGACGGGCAACGAGCTGGACAGCCTGGCGGGCGTGCCCTCGCTCCCACGGCTGAAGACGCTACTGCTGGCGAACAACCCCATTGGGCGCTTGGGCCCCGAGCTGGCGGCGCAGCTGCCCGGGCTCGAGATGCTGTCGCTCGCGCACACCTCGGTGCCCCCCGCCGAGCTCGCCCTCCTCGCCGGCCTGCCGCACCTGCGCCACGTCGTGCTGAGCGGCTCGCCGGCCGCCGCCGCGCCAGGCTACCGCGAGACCGTGCGGCGCCTCCAGCCGAGCGTGAAGTACGTCGACTTCGAGGTCGTGCCGCTGGGCGAGACGCACGGAGAGAATTCAGTTCAATAAAATAAAATAAATAAGCATAGCGTAGCACGGAGAAAAATAATAACACATAGAGCCTGTCACATAACGTGTCCCATAGAGCACACAGAGCACACAGAGCGTATCATAGAGCGTGACACTTGGGCACCGATCAGCACAGACCAGAGAGGCACAGCCTCCTTGGGCAGCCTGCTTGGGCAGCCTGCTTGGGCAGCCTGCTTGGCACACTGCTTCGCCTCCTTGCCTCCTTGCCTCCTTGCCTACTAGCCTCCTTGCCTAATTGGGGAGCAAGGACGGCGCGCGGACGAGGGCGGACCACACCGCGTCGAAGACGTGTTTCTCGCTGGTGCTCACGTGCATGTTGAGACACCACGCGCACAGCGAGTCGCCGGAGCCCGGGATGCGGTACCACATCGCGGCGGTCGCGGTGTGGCACGCGCTGCATGTCGTGCCGTCGCGCACCTGCTCGAGGCTGGGCGGCGAGTCGAGGACGAGGCGCGGCATGGCGGCCCACGCGTTGGCGCGCATGAGGCGCTGCATGCGGCGGTGGGCGGCCAGGACGCGGCCGTGCGCACTCACACGGCCGTGGCGCGCGGCGGCGAAGTCCTCGACGGCGGCAGCGACCGCAGCGCTGGCAGCGGTGGCCGCAGTGCCAGTGACGCTGCCGGCAATAAGGGCGCCGCTGCCAGCACTTCCGGCTGTTGGGGCACTGCTGGCGGTTGGGTCAGTGGGGGCACCGTTTTCAGAACCGTTAGCACCACTGGCACCATTAGCACCGCTGGCACCGTCGGCGCCCACCCCGAGGTTCCCCTCCACGTATACCTGCATCGCCGTCTTGTTCGTGTCGAGGTCCACCAAGGACATCGGCACGAGCTCCGGCCCGTCCGCGTGCGCCGCGCACACGATGGCCGGCCGCGCTGCGACGCCGGTGCCGACGAAGCCGATGCGGAAGCCCTCGTCCGCCGCGCAGCTCACGTGCGCCGTCTCGCTGCACACGTCGCACTGCACGGTCACGCCGATCTGGGCGGGCGGCCGCGCGAGCAGCGGCGCCGGCGTGATCGAGCGCAGGCCGTCGTTCACGGAGATGAAGACCGTCGGCACGAGCGGCGGCCGGTCGGCGTCCCACATAGCCGAGGAGCCGGGGCCGCCGGCGGGGTAGGCGACCTCCATGCGCGGCCGCGGGCGCCGGGGATCGATCTCCAGCGCCGCACGCGCCGAGCGCCGCACACACACGCCGCAGGCCGCGGGGATGGGCAGCGGCGGCACGACGATGCCGCGGAGGCCGCGCGGGTCCGCGAACCGTACCGCCTGCGTCCACACCGCGCAGCGCACGTGCACCCATGCGCCGTCCGCCGTGCACTTCAGCAGGTCCGGCGCGAGCGGCGAGCGCACGCCCTGCTGCCACGCGTTGTAGACGGGCGAGCGCGGGGGGCACAGAACGCACTGGTAGTTGGAGTCGGCGGGCGGGTCGGTGGAGCGGCTGTTGAGGCAGCAGTCGCAGATCCAGGAGTGCAGAATGTTGGCATTAGCAGCGCTGGTTGCGTTAGCGCTAGCAGCGGTAGCAGCTGAGTCGGTGCCATTAGTGCTGCCATTAGTGCTGCCATTAGTGCTGCCACTAGCGCTGCCACTAGCGCTGTCCAAGGTGAACACGCCCGCCCGCGTCGCAGGCAGAGGCGGCGCGCCGTAGCACGCCGCATGCACGCTCACGCGGCACGACGCGCACGTCAGCGCCGGCATCGACGGGTCGAGCTGGCCGCATACCGGGCACGCGCGCGGCGTCTCCTCCGGCGCGTCGTCCTCGAGCGCGTCGAGCAGCTCGTCCACGAGGTCCAGCGACAGCTGGCTGTCGAGCAGGCCGCGCCGCCGCTGCGCGCTCGACGCCACGCCGCCGTCGCTCTCGTCCGTCGTCGAGCCGTCGCTGTCCTCGTCGCTCTCAGCGTCCGCCTCCGGCGTGTCGCTGAGATCCTCGTCCGTCTTCACTTTCTTGGCGTCCTTCGCGTCGCTCTTCTTCGCGTCGCCTTTCTTTACGTCGCTCTTCTTTGCCTGGGCCGCTTTCGCTGGCTTCGCTTTCGGCGCGGCTTTCGGCTTGGCGGGCGGCGGCGCTACGGGCGGCGCCTCGACGCCGTCTTTTTTGGCACGCTTCACGGCGCGCTTCGCCTCGGCGTTCTCGCGGCGCCGCGCGCGGCGGTCCTGCTCGGCGTTGTGCGCCTGCGCGTCGTCAATGAGCTCCGGCTCCACGAGCGTGTCGGCGTCGTCCACCTCGTTGAACGGGCGCCACGCCGTGCGGTAGCGGTACCACAGCCGCGCGCAGCGCACGCACAGCGCGACGGGGCCCTCGGGCAGGCCGGGCGCGGCCCGCATGAACAGGAGGCGGGGGAGCGGCTTCCACGCGGGTGCTGCCGTCGTGTGGCACTCCAGGCACCATGTGGGGTGGGTGTTGCTGCTGCTGCTGCTGCTGCTGCTGCTGCTGCTGGCACTGGCACTGGCTGTGGTGTTGCGGCCGGCACTGGCATCACCGCCAGCACCGGTCTCGACGGTCATTTGGGTCGCGCGCAGCCTCGGGAGGCGCGGCATCTGTGTCCAGTAGAACTGCGTCAGCTCCTGGATCGGCTTGCTGCCCATCTCGCGGTACACACTGTGCCAGCTGCGCTCGTGGAACGGGTCGAGCAGGCCGGTGAAGCGCGCGATCTCGGCCTCCGTCCACTCGGGCACGAGGTCGCGCCGCGCCAGCCGCGCCACGACGCCCGTGGCCGCCGCCGCGTCGCCGCCGCTCTTCGTGTACGCGAAGCAGCTCGCGTCCAGCAGGCTCGTATT